>SNQJ01S0045336.1:9731-35185 GCA_010110895.2 Picea sitchensis | reverse complement strand
TGAGCTTTTTCCCACTCCATGCTTCTTGAGGAACTTTCATCTTTAGACTGGTGGTTGGAGATCTATTCAGGAGATAAACTGAGCATGCTACTGCTTCAGCCCAAAACATATTTGACAAACTTTTCTCTTTAAGAAGTGTTCTTACCATATTCATTATTGTCTGATTTTTCCTTTCAGCCACTCCATTCTATTATGGAGTATACCTGGTTGTTGTTTGAATGATAATGCCTTATGATTTGTAGAAATTTGAAAATTCTCTAGAGTTGTATTCTCCTTCGCCATATTCCCTCAGTGCTTTGATATATTTGCCACTCTATTTTTCATCTTCTGCCTTGAATTCTTTGAATTTTGCAAAAGTTTCAGATTTGTGTCTGAGAAAATAGATCCATATTTTTCTGCTGAAATCATCAATAAACGTTAGAATGTAAAAGCTACCACCTATTTACTATGTATGCATTGGTCCACATAGGTCAGTGTGAACAAGTTCAAGATGTTGTTTTGCTTGATTGGAAGACTATGGAAAACTATTTCTCTTATGTTTTCCAAGTATGCAAGACTCACATGGGGGAATTTGCTCTTTAAAGATAGGTAGACCTTTGACCATGGAGTGCTTCTGAAGAAGACTTAGACTCTGAAATGGTAGATGTCAAAATCTTGTATGCCAAACCATAGTTTCATTCAGGGTAGATGCAATCTGTGCATATGGTTGAATCAGATTTGCAGTTCTGAGTGTAAGGGGAAATATCCTATTCAGAGTCATACGGATTTTAGAAATCAATTTTTTGTTGGGGTATTTGTCATATATTTTGCAAGATGCTCCCTCCAAAAGTACCTTATAGCCATGTTCAATGAGTTGTCCTACACTTATCAAATTATTTTTTAGATCTGGAACATGATAGACATTGTTTATGTCTTTCTTTACATTCTGTTTAGTAAGAATAGGAACAGTTCCTTTTCCTTGAACTTTGACTAAGTAGTCGTTTCCTAGTGTAATATCAGATGAGATTGAAGAATCAATGCATGAAAGTAATTCTTTGTTACCTGTCATGTGATTGTTGCATCCACTGTCCAACAACCAAAGATCTTTAGGTTGTTGTTCAGTCTTGTGACACGAAAGAAACATACCTCTTGATTTTTCTCCCCTGTGATTTGACACATGTGCTTTGCCTGAGATTTGATATTCTTGCTTCTTCTTGCATTCAGATTCATAGTGCCCATACTTTTTGCACTAATAGCATTGTATGCTTGTTTTTTCATTTGACCTTCTCCCTCTGCCTCTTTGAGGCTAGAAATTCGGATGTTGATTTTGTTGTTGTTGTCTTTGACCTTGAAAATTTTGATTCGGATATTGTTGTTTGTTACCTTGACTGGAGTGAGGGTTACTTTGATTGCTCCCTCTGCCTTGGTGACCTATGCTTCTTCCTCTGCTAAAGGAGAATTGATTTTTGAAAGCATTGGAGATTGACTCAACTGTGAGATGCAGTGTAGTCTCATGTGTCACCAGAGAACCAATTAATTCATCTGTTAAAAAACTTGACAGATCCTTGGATTCAAGGATTGTTGTTACAACCATTTTGAATTTATTTGGTAAACTTCTGAGAATTTTCTCAACAGTTCGTTGATCGGTGATGGTTTCACCAATCAGTTTGATCTGGTTCACGATTCCCATGACTTTGGTCATGAACTGATCCACATTTTCGGACTCTATCATCCTTAGAGTCTCGAATTGCATCCTCAAGGTTTGCAGTTTAACTGTTTTGACCCTGTCATTTCCTTGGTAGGAAGATTTAAGGATGTCCCAAGCCTGTTTTGAAGTACCAGCGCCTGTGATTTTTTAAAATATTATATCATCCACAGAATTTTGAATCCAAAATTTTGCTTTATTTTCATTGTTCCTCAGTGTTGCTTGAAAAATTTTCTGCGGATTTGTCATGGCAGAAAGGGCTGCTAGATCTAGTTCCACATATCCAAGATCCACTGGATCCCAGCATTCTTGTTCTTGCAAGAATGATCTCATATGAAGAGACCAGAACTCATGGTTCTTTCCAAGTAGAATCGGACCCTGAGTTGGTCCTAAGTTTCTAGACAACATATTTTTTTGAAAAAAAAACTCAGAAAAAAAATAGAGGGAAATTTTGTATTTACCTCCGATCGCCGAAACATCGATTGTTGATGAGAGCTTATTGGCCTTGAATTGGCCTTATTCACCATGCAATGTGACCACGTGCCTTGATGTTAAAGCGCTACGGGATTTTCCGGTTCTTTATTTTTCAATTTGACGAAATGCGAAAGTTTCCTTTCGACAATTTAACGGTCCATATCTTCCTGTGATCTGATGGTCTCGATCTTATCTAGATCTTATCAGAATGTCGCGAATCGGGACTTCGTGAACCCTGATGACGAGTTCTTCTGACTCCTCGATTCCTCGATCTTCGATTTGTTGATGGTTCTTTCCTTTCGGTACTTTCCCGATTCCTTTGATCTCCACCACGTGTCCCAACAAATGGACAGCTCAAGTCTGCTTTGGGGGTTTCACCATGGAGATTCCCGATCCCTCATTTTGACGAGATGACATCAGCTGGGCCCCAAAACAGATCTTTCCCTCTGTCGGGATTTTGGACTTCACAGTTTCGAAATGCTCGTGCTTCTTGTCCTCAGGATTTGTGAAACACCGAATCCCAATGTTCCGATGGCCCTTTCCTTTTCGGGACTTTTCCCGAGTCCTTGGATTTATGCCACACGTCCCCTCAATATGGAATGTTCGCGTCGTTTCACGATTTCGTGACTTTCAACTCCAAAGTTTCTATCAACTTGAAAACCCTGGTCTAGAATGACTCGTGATTTTGCGATTCACGAATTCTCACGGCAGTCTTCTGACCTTTACACCTACGAGTCAACAAAATGCTGAGATCTCGCCACGTGTTTCTTGATGAACGGTCCATATGATGTCAGGATTTTGTGACTTCAGAAGTCAAAAATTTCTCCTTGGCACTGTAGAGGACTAAACCTCATGCACTTTCTTGCTGATCAAACGGTTATCGGTCCTCTGTGCAAGATCTAACGACTGAAACTCTTTTTCCTTTTTTGCGCTCTCTTCATCCCTTATGAACTGGTTTCTCACTTTGGATCCGTTCGTAGGATGAATCTTATGGCCTCAGTGGTTGTTCTTTGTACATTAGACATGATCTTTACTGAATTTGACAGGATTTTCTCCTGCAGAAGAAAAATTTGTGAATCTTTCAAGGATTTGAAAGAAATACACGGATTCTTTGTTCACTGCTTCAATCTTTGAAAGATTTGAGTGAATTTCGAAAAAATTTAAATGATTCTACCTTCTGTAGGAATCTTTAACAATTTTGGATGAATTCTTCGAGTTCTTTAAATGTGATTCTGTCCTGCAGCTCTTCTTCGTGAATCTTGATGAGTCTTGAAAATTAAAAGAATCTTTAAAGTTTCTTCTTCTGCACTCTCTTCGTCCTCGATATTTCGAGCATTGTACGCTCTACTTCGTCATGTGAGCTTCTTACACTGATATTTTGAGTGTATGACGGTCTTCTTCCTCATGGAATTTTCCTGTGAGAATCTTTCGAGAGTATGACAAACATCTCTCCAAGCCTTGTGAAAAGTCTGTGTCAAATGCTTCTTGAGATCCATGAAGCTCTGTCCTTTGAGGATCGTGTTTCTCTCCAGTCTGTGTGAAGAGGCTTACTACTGTAGCTTTGATACCATGATAAATTGTATAGAAAGAAATGCAGAGAGAAACGAATAGAACAGAAAACAATATATTAGAATATATGAAGAACTGAAGAGATTACAATGCAATGGGAAATAGATGAGCTAAATAGGCTCAAGAAAATCAAGAATATAAAGTACAGCTGGTCAGGACAACTGGCAGTGTACAGTTAGACTGTTGAGGTTACATTATATTTAACAGGTATTCATGATATCAATTTGTTGGGCACTGAGCATTATCGAATTCGCTGGGTATCTCAAAGAAACGTGGGTATATTCTTATTATTGGCTTGTCCTTCAGATATTTAAAATCACTTATCCATATCTTAAATTCCTTCTCAGAATATTAAATTCACTTTGAATGATTCAAAACACATCTAAAATCTAAAACCGTTTCAAAATAACAAAATCCTTCCTAGATAATAAAATTGTTTATGAGTAGTAAAATCATGGTTGGTGAGAGATTGCAGTGTAAATATATGATGTACATAGAATAAGATAATTGTTGGGTGAATTATGATATTAAATGTATAACTAAATTCCTTAACATCACTAGAATATGATATCTCTATGATATAACATTACTGGAATAAAATCTATAATTGTTTCGCTAATTATGTCAACGCAATCTCTTAATATAATTTTGCTAGAAGTACATGAAATTTACAGTCACAATATATGCATAAAATCACTATTAAAAGACATTAAACACACAGTGTTAAAAGATTTAAAAATCACTCATGTAAAAATCGCTGACAATAAATGTAAATTGTAGTCACCATATAAATTTCAGTCAATATATAAATCTCAACCACTAAATGTAAATTGTAGACAATATGTAAATGAAATCGCAATCAATATATTAATGAAATCATAGTCAATAAGGAGGAAGAAATCGCAATCAAATGATGACGAAATCGCAGGAGTTACACCAATCAAGCACTGGTTAAAATGCCCAGAAATCGTAGAGATTTCCATTAAAACAATAAAAAATGTCAATGAAAAGTTGCAGATATTTTTTCAACCAAGGCGCCGAGAAATTCCAAGTTAAGCAATTAAAAACATAGAGAAAAAAAAAGTTATAACATCCCCCAAAATAAATTATTTTTAAGTTTGAAAATTCTTAGGAAATTATTTCCATTTTTGGTAAATTCGAAATTTGGAAAATTTTTGCCATTTATGGAAATTTTGAATTTCGAATTTAGTTAATTGTAATTAATGATTATGATTTTTGGGAAGAAATCTGATTTGACCCAACTAGCTACTTAACTATGACACTTGTATGAAACAAAATATTTTATAATTATTGTTGAAGGACAAATAGAACAACCATGTTAAAATTAGCTGACCATGACTTCATGAGTGGGGAACATGTTCGAACTACCTCAGGGATGATTGTTACAAGGGGAAAATCAAGAACTTGGCCATTGGAAGCCTCTGAAAATCATGAATTTGAAAAGCTATGTAAATTCCCAAGGGGGAAAAATACCTAGGGAAAAATGACTTTGCATATATGGCATATGAGAGGAGGAAGGACGTTGCATAGTATGTTTAGGAAAAAAAATTATCTCTTGCTATTATGAACACTATTTTTGAGTGTGAGTCAAGGAGAAGTTGTGGAAACTGAAGGACTCTTGTTGAGGAGAAGTTCCGAGTTAGTCCTCATGGATAAATGGATAGGCTAGGGGGAGAATGGGACGAGTGATTTGGATGTTCTATTCTAAAGTTGGGAGGAACGTGGCTCTTCCATTTGTTATCCAACAACTGTTCAAATATGTCATCCTAATCTATTCTCTGGCTAAATTTTGTATGGTTTAATAACTGATAGGATGCATCTACTTAATTTTGAATAGAAGTATTGCTATGGAAAAAAATATGATTGAATATTGTTGAACTTAAGGACTAACATAATGCCTCAAAAACTAGTTTTGAATGGATTATTTATGCTGGATTTTATTACTGAGTAAATACTATTGTCATCAGATTACTTTTTTGATGAGATAAAAATTGTAGGATAAACCCCTAGTTAATTGTATTTTGATGTGTAAACTATCTATGTGCATAATATGAATGGAACCGAATTATGTAGATATATATGTGTGTTTATATTTCTATAGGTAAATATACAGGGCCATAGTACTTAACTGAGATTTCCATTCATGTACATATTAAAACCCAAAATCAAGATGAAACTCTACCTATGATAGGAATTCACGATATATATATATATATATATAGCTATATAGCTATATGGATATAGTTATGTATATATGCATCTATAGTTGGAAATCGATACAGACATTTGAATTGATTTCCTACAATAGAAACGATAATATATATATATATATATATATGTGTGTGTGTGTGTGTGTGTGTGTGTGTGTGTGTGTGTGTGTACACATATTTACCCCGATAGGCGGCCCCCTATCAGACTTGCACGATTAATCATGCTTTTAATTACTAAATTTAATTTGATGGTCAGGAATTCTAGATGCTGGGATATTCTTCGTCTTACATTCAAATGGATGAATGAGATTTAATTTCATAACTTCCTTGCATTTATGAAATCGTATGTTTTCCTTGTTTACTTTTTCACATTTACTTAATATGATTAAGGAATTACTACCCTTACCATTGATTGCCACATTTAATTGATCAAGAAGGATTAATATGTAAAGAGAGCGTTGTTTCCAGATTCATTATGTATCTCGGATTAACAGTGAACACGATTTTATGAAGGTGAAGAGCTGGATGTGAAGCGTTTAAGTTGCAGCGGGCGCTGAAGCGTTTAAGCGTTTAAGTTGCGGCGGGAGCTGAAGCGGTGAAGAGTTGGAGTTGAAGCATTGATGAATGCTCATTTGTTACCAAGATATGTGAAATATTAACAACGAAAATTCAGAATTCCAATTGTAGAATGCGGGGAAAATAGTTTGCAGTTATTGACAAATTTTAAATTGGTTTTTCAAAAATCTTTTATGATTATTTCGTATAGTTTAGGAATCACCCCGAGTTGGCGTGAAAGTTCATTTGAGAGATACTGTAACAGAAGCGATATTGGATTTTGCATGAACAGGTTCTCCAGATACTGTAACAGTTTAAAATCTATACAATTGGATTTTGCATGACCAGGTTCTCCAGAAAAATTTTAAATTGGTTTTTCGAAAATCTTTTATGATTATTTCGTATAGTTTAGGAATGACCCCGAGTTGGCATGAAAGTGCATTTGAGAGATAATGTAACAGAAGCGATATTGGATTTTGCATGACCAGGTTCTCCAGATACTGTAACAGTTTAAAATCTCTACGATTGGATTTTACATGACCAGGTTCTCCAGAAAAATTTTAAATTGGTTTTTCGAAAATCTTTTATGATTATTTCGTATAGTTTAGGAATAACCCCGAGTTGGCGTGAAAGTTCATTTGAGAGATACTGTAATAGAAGAGATATTGGATTTTGCATGATCAGGTTCTCCAGATACTGTAACAGTTTAAAATCTATACGATTGGATTTTGCATGACCAGGTTCTCCAGAAAAATATTGGCCTCTTTCCCAGTGACAGCTACGCTATAATTGATTGCTGGAAGAGAGAGATCGCTCTGGTCAAAAGTTCATTTTAAAATCTATATGGTTGGATTTTGTGTGACCAGGTTCACCAGAAAAATATTGGTTGCTTCCCCAGTGATAGCGACGCTAACTGCTTCCCCAGGGTGGTTGGTATATTAACGCTTGGAACAACATCTGCAACTTTGATCTTCGAACGCGTCTCTTGTATCAGAGATTTTATTACTTTAGCCCCCTTTCCTATAACACTTCCGACCACATTACCAGGACACAGTATGCGATACACATTATCTTGGGTAGCGTTGTTGGGTATTGTGGATTTTTATTGCTCCTTCCATAGTATAGAAGATACCATTTTAAATATTATGTTTGGTATAATTAGTATAAGGAATCTTAATTCATGTGTATGTAATAAAAAAAATTGACTGAGGAATCGACATTGTTCTCCAGTTCGTATCTCCCAAAATACAGTCTATCCTGGTGAGTTTTCGATGAATGCTCATTTTTTACCAAGATATGTGAAATATTAACAATGAAAATTCATAATTCCAATTGTAGAATGCGGGGAAAATAGTTTGCAGTTATTGACAAATTTTAAATTGGTTTTTCGAAAATCTTTTATGATTATTTTGTATAGTTTAGGAATCACCCCGAGTTGGCGTGAAAGTGCATTTGAGAGATACTGTAACAGAAGCGATATTGGATTTTGCATGATCAGGTTCTCCAAACACTGTAACAGTTTAAAATCTATACTATTGGATTTTTCATGACCAGGTTCTCCAGAAAAATATTGGCTGCTTCAATAATTCAATTAATATATTATATTAATAGTGTAATGTATTAATAATTCAATTAATATATTAATAGTAAAATTGGCTCAATTCAATGTATTAATATATTTTTAAATTTATTAGTAACCAAAAAAATTAAAAAATAAATTAATTAAGATAGATTTAATATATTTTAAATTTATTAGTAACCAAAAAATTAAAAAATAAATTAATTAAGATAGATTTATAATTAAATTTATAATGTTTTATTTTTCCCACTTCCATTATATTATATAGATTTATTTTTCAAATTTGAAATTGGTTCAATTGATTAATATATATTAATAATGTAATGTATTAATAGTTCAATTGATTCAATTAATATATTAATAATAAAATTGGTTCAATTAATAATGTAATGTATTAATGCATTTTTTAAATTTATTAAGTAGCCAAAATAATTTAAAACAAATAGATTAAGATAGATTTATAATTAAGTTTATAATGTCTCTACATTTATTTTCCCAATTTCTATTATATTATATAGATTTTTTTCAAATTTGAAATTGGTTCAATTGATTAATATATATTATTAGGTGTAATGTATTAATAGTTCAATTGGTTAAATTAAAATATTAATAGTGAAATTGGTTAAATTATTAGTGTATCGTATTAATATATTTTTAAATTTACTAAGTAGCCAAAATAATTTAAAAAATAAATCGCTTAAGATAGATTTATAACTCAAGATAAATTTTATTGCCTAAATAATTTCTATTTCCCACTTCTATTATATTATATAGATTTATTTTTTCAAATTTATTAATAATAAATTAAAACTAATTATGCATCTATTTTATATAAGGTTATAAAGCATGTATTTTCTCTATAAAGTTGTAAAGCATGTACTGTTTGTTATGTCTCAGTTAGGGTGTTAATATTATTATGTAGGCTTTAATTGGGAGATGTGATTTATGAATCCAACAATCATCTTTAAAGTTTTAATTATTTAAGTTTCAAGTTTTAATGATATATTAAATTATTTTATATTGATAATGAAATATTCATAGTTGTTTGAAGTTTTTATATTTATTTAAATAGTAGTTAGATTTTTAATAATATTATGTAAATTTTTAAGTTTTATATGTGTATGAAAGGTTCATCATAGTGTTATAATATGGAAATTATGCATTTGAAATTGTTTTTTACTAATTCATATTTTTACCATACATTTTATGGAAAGTATAAATCATTTTATACAAAGTTAAAGATGATTCCATACATCTTATTGTGACTAATACTCTAATGATTGTGACTTAACATTTTCCCAATGTCTCCATGTGACGAACTTTTTTTTGAACATCACAATGTGACAAAAATTATTGACACCACATTCTAACAACAATTTTCCCAACGGCCCCAAAAGTAAAAGTTGATTCTACATTGTGTCAAGTGATTCCAAACATTTCATTATGATGAACATTTCCATGTCGCATTGTCAATATCTCCTCGACGTCGCGAATACACACCATTTCCCACGTCGCATTGTCATGAATATGCCTCTTATCGCCACAATGTGATTTAACATTTCCCTTTGCTATCAATGTCTTTAGGAAAAAAATATGTGAATCATTATCTGCACCAAAACATGATTCCATACATCTCATTGTGACCACATTTTCATCAGACATGATGAACATTTCCATTGCATTGTGACTAACATTGCATTATGATGAACATTTCCATGTCACATTGTGAAAAAACATTTCTCAATGTCGAGAATGACGACCATTTCAATGTCGCATTGTATGAATGTTTCCCATCGGCCACAATGTGATGAACATTTCCCTTTAGTTATGAATGTCCTAGGAAAAAATATAAATCATTGTCTACAAAGTCAAACATGATTCCACACGCCTCATTGTGACTAATGTTTCTTGTCTAAAAAGTCAAACAATTCCCCTCACGCATTGCATCTAACATTCTCCCAATGTTGCAAATGTGACGTTTACTTACCAATGTCGCATTGTGATGAACATTTCCCATCGCCACAATGTGACAAACATTTTCCTTTGTTATCAATGTCCATATGAAAAAATATAAATCATTGTCTAAAAAGTAAAACATGATTCTATACATCTCATTGTGATTTAACATTTTACTGCATTATGCTAAATATTTCCATTGCATTTTGACTAACATTGCATTATGATGAACATTTCCCCACATCAGATTGTGACGGACATTTTCCAATGTCGCAATGTAATGACCATTTACCAATGTCGCAATGTGACGAACTTAACCATATTTTCACAATGTGAGGAACATTTCCCTTTTCTTATCAACGTCCTTAGGAAAAATACAAATCATTGTCTAAAAAGTAAAACATGATTCCATGACCCATTTTGACTAACATTTCCATTGCATTATGATGAACATTCCCATTGAATTGTGATCTACACATTGCATTATGATGAACATTTCCCGACATCACATTATAATGAAAATTTCCAAATTTCATATTGTGATGAACATTTCTCTATGTTGTAATGTGACGAGCATTTACCAGCGACACAATGTGATGAATATTTCCTTTTGTTATCAATGTCCAGAGGAAAATATAAATCATTCTCTATAAAGTAAACATGATTCCATACATCCCATTGTGACTAACATTTCCATTGCATTGTGACTCACATTTCATTATGACATCGATTTCACGTCGTATTGTGATGAATGTTTCTCATCATCACAATGTGATGAACATTTCCCTTGCAATCAATGTTCATAGGAAAATATAAATCATTGTCTAAAAACATGATTCCATACATCTCATTCCTGACTAACATTTCCATTCCATTATGATGAACATTTCCATTGCATTGTGACTAACTTTTCATTATGATGAACATTTCCCATGTCGCATTCTCGATGAACATTTCCAAACGCCGCAATGTGACGCATTCATTTACCAATGTTGCATTGTGGGATGAACATTTCCCATCGCCACAATGTGATGAACATTTCCTTTGTTATTAATGTCCTTAGGGAAAAATATAAATCATTGTTTAAAAAGTAAAACATGATTCCATACAGTTCATTGTGACTAACATTTCCAACATCTTGACAATATGTACGATTTAGACTTTGTTGTCTATGCACCAAAGTGTTTGGCAATTGTTTGCTCATGGGACTCCATACTAGATGAACTTTATCATTTATTATATAAAGATAAAGCTCTGTCATTTTATAATGGAAATTAATGTGAGAATTGGTATTCTTGGCTCATCCAAATTATCAAATCGATGGATAGAGAACAAATCAAGTTGATGGACGACCATAATATTTTTTAATTTTAAATAAAAGCAACATTATATTGGACCTGATTGGTTTGACAATGATCTAGATAGACTTTTTTAAGTATTACTTTAAAACTTTGAAACTCTTTAATTTTAAATGAAATATATTTTAAAATAAAATATACAAAATTTATTTTTAAAATGAAAACTATAAAAATCAACTTCTAAAGAACTTTATATTCTTTGCAAGAGGTCTCCACATTAATTTATATAGTCCATAATATTCATTTATAAATGGGAAATATAATTATAAAACTCAAGCCCAATTTTAAAACATATAAAAATTAAGTTGAATTATTAAATAATAGATTAGAATCTTAAAAATTAATTAAAAAATTTCAATTAAAAATTAGCTCATCCATGATTTCACAAAGTCATAGGACCCTTTACAAATTGTGACCTTCTTTTGACTATTTATCAACTTCTTCATTCAACTCTAAAGATACATGAGTGGAAAAATTAAAAGAGAAAGAGCAATCAACCTGTTGATCTCCAAAGGTCTAAGTATTGTATCGTGAATCTCACTAACAAATTGTATCCATTTACCATTAAAGAAGAATCTCCAAGTCTATGAATTGAGAGAAGTTGACATAGATTTTCTTTAACTTCTTATCTATTAAATATTAAAGAGAAATAAAATAAACCCCAATTTGTGTGAAAGAATTCATTTAATATGATACTTTATCCTTATATATATAGTAGAGTAATAGTGGTTTTAGAACAATGAAAGATAAACCAATTACTAAGAAGGTGGTGCTCTTCCCTAACCTTTACCAAAGATGTTATGGTATGGATTATTTATGTTGGTAGATGAAATGACTTGGAATCGACGTCCCCCTTACATCGATAATCCATATACATCATCAATGGAAATATTATTATAATCCATATTACTACATTTATAATAATGAGTTAATACATTATTATAATGTATTATAATAATAATATTTTAATAATGTATAGATACTTTTCTAATATATTAATTTCATCATTAATGTTTTAGCATATGCCATTATAGTTTATTAGGTAATGTATTTGTTTGTGTTTTATTACTACATTTTATAATAATGAGTTAATAAATTATTATAATATATTATAACATATTAATATTTCAATAATATATATATATTTTTAATGCATTACTTCTTTATTATTAATGTTTTAGTATCAATATTTATGTTTTATTTATGTACCATTTAATACATTAATATATTTAATATATATTAATTCATTAATATATTAAGTATTAATGATGTTTTACTAATTTATTAGTATATTAATACATTAATGTATTAATATATGAATAATGTTTTACTAATGTAATAATATATTAATAAGTAATAATGCTTTAAATGTATTGATGATGCTTTAATATATTAATGTATTAAATGTAATAACATATTAATGTATTTAATACATAAATGTATTAATATATTTAATTTCATTTAATGTATTCATGCATTAATGTATTTAATTTAATACATCACATATTTAATACATTAATGACTTAATATATTAATACGAATGTATTTTAATACATTTAATACATCAATATATTTAATACATTAATGTATTTACTATATTACCGCATTAATGTATTAATTCATTAATATATTAATGTATTAAATACATTAAATACATCACATTAAATATATTGATACATTAATGTATTAATATATTAATGCATTAATATATTAAAGAATTATTAATACATTAATAAATGAAAGCATTATTACTTACTCAATACATTAATATATTAATGTTTACTATTAATAATGCATTAATACATTAATATATATTAACGTATTAATACATTAATATATTAATGCATTAATACATTAAAGCATTAAAAATAATAATAAATTAAAGCATTATTATTAATTATTAATTAATACATTAATTAATTAATGTATTTAATGTATTAATGTTATTTCAAACATTTGAACAGTCAACTAGCAACAACCACAACCACTTTATAAAAGCGGTTGATAAACGTCGATCAACGCCATTTATTTGGAATGGCGGAAAATGGCATCGATCGACGTATATCAACCAATTTTTACATAAATGTGGTTGTTGCTAGTATATAGTAATATGTAAATTGTTCTAACAGTTATGTAGAACCAATTGTGCAAATAAAATACCCAAAAGAATGGTCTCATATATAAAAGGAAGCACTATGGATACAATTTACAGAGACGTATCTATAATTTACATATACAGATCTGACTACACTCATAGCCTCAGACCCTTTTAATTATCTATTGCATAGATTCAATTAATTACTGGTAATGATAAGGAAAACAAATAGTTCTAGATAGTCATCATAACGATATTCTGAAGTGAAATAAATAGTTCAAACAATCACAAAAAATGAAAATTGAAAATGCATATGGTTCGGGGACTGCCATTTACAATTCTCGAATAAAACGCTACAACAGAAAAACAAAAGAAAAAAGGATAGACTCCAGAACCTTTCGATTTTATATTCCTAAGATCTACCGTAATAAAATTTGAAAGTAAAACCACAAGAATAAGTAAGGGATCAATTGAATTTATTTACAAGATGATGCAAGAGCATCATCCACAGCCAAGCTACGGAAGATTCCATGGACAAATGGACAAGCGCCAAAGCACAAATTTTGAAAACAACTTGAAGTTGTTACAATCTAAATGAGCCATTAAGATGAAGTACCGTATATTGTAAATGGACCTGAGCGATTGCTCTGTCCTTAGTAGGTAGAATGCATTTAAGATAGTTAATGCGTAGATAGAATTTAATTCTATATTAGATAGTTTTAGAGCTATGGGGAAACGATATAGACAATTCTCATTGTGCATTGTAACATTATTGAAGAAGCATTAGAGAAAGAGCATGCAGATGTGTAAGAACACCCATGCGCTACATTTGATTAATAGAAGAGTTTGATTCCACCATGGTTTTGTGTTGTTCGTATTGATGCCGAATGATATGCTCATGAATGTTTGCTTCCTCGCTATACATTTTCTTTATATGTCGTATATGATTTCATGTTGAGTTTGAGTCCGAAGGTTAATGGAATGAGTTTCAATTGTTTCTCTATCTAAACAAGAATTCCTCCAAGGACGGTGATTTGAAGTGTTTGCAAGGAGTGTGTCGACAAAGGGTTCAGATAGGGTAACTTTGTCCTCATTAACCAAAAGGTGCTAGCACAGACGCGGGGCAAGGAGCGTGTAGGGCAAAAACGCCTCAAAGCCAGGGACCTCGGCAACATCAAGGACTAATACGCAGTGTGCACAGAAGTTGAGGGAACTTCAACACTTAGACGTGGTTGAAGATTTTCCACAAGGAGTGCGCAAGAGTTTTCCGAAGGACTTGAAGGTCATGGAAAATCTTAGGAAGGATAAAGTCTTATAACCACTGAAAGGGTTGAACAGTAGTTGTACCTAGAAGAATTTAGGAAGGCATTGTAAGTTTGCACCACAGGAGGAAGAGTTCTCAGAGGAAAATGGACGGTCAAAATTTTCTAAAGAGAATTCGCGAATTACCATAAGCTGTTAGATCTCACAGAGTTGCAAGGGAGATACAACAAAGTATATTTTTGAGGGTTCAAAGATCAGGTGGGGCAGAGCCATTGATCCAAGTCACGAGGACCATTGAATTTATGCGGATTTCGACGCCGGGATTTCATGGGTTGAAACTCCGTAATATTGCAAAGGAAATTGAGAACTCGCGACATTACCTATATCCCGACGGCTAATAGAATAGTGTGGGGCCACAAGGGTCGACGACGTAGACAAATGGCCTAATATATCGGGGTTTCACAGCGAGAATTCTCGAAACAATTGCATCAAGATTCGCAAAATCACGAAACCCCAATTGTCGATGAGGTGAAATGTTGAATAGAAAACTCGCGAGTGCATCGGAGCTTCGGCGTATTGAGACTCGAGAGTCGGAGAACTCCACACCGGTTAATGCGAAGTGCCGAAATCATGATAAGGAAAGTTCTGAAATAGAAGGAAAGGTTAGCATTGACTATCATCGCAATGTGGACTGAGGGTATCAATGCTCGACCACTGACCTCGCTAAGTCATGAAGTCCGATCTCCTTTGAGTATTGTGGGATTTCGCGTAAAGAGTTCGGTGGTGCGACCGAGTAGGAAACAGAAGAGCCTGGAGTTCTTCGTGCTGAGAAAGAGAAGATCCCGAGTCGACGTGGACTCCTTCCGACTCGCTGGCTAGGGCAAGGGAAGGCGCTAGCATCGCTTGGTATCAGAGCATAGAGATTATTTGGCTTCAGAAGTAGAGAAAGAGAATTTACCATGCCACCAAGGAGAGATAGAGAATCACCCGATCCGCATGATAGGGAAATGGTGAGAAGAAGAGGAAGGAAAATGAATGATCCAGCCATGGAGAGAGAAATGCATGACCTACACACCAGAGTCGTGGACATGTAAATAAAGTAGAGGCACATAGTTGGTGTTGGGGATCTCAGTGATTTCGAAAGTGAGATTGAGGATGAAACATGAATGAAGAAGGTAAATAAGATGCATCAAAACTAATGTTTGATCAGAAATACGCCGTGGATGGGTGCAAGAGCAAGATGGATATTCCAAATTATGAAGGAAACTTGGATGCGAGGAGCTTCTAGACTAGATTAGATCTCTAGACACATACTTTGACTATGAAGATGTCGTAGAGCACAAGAAATTCAAGCACGTTGTCACACGCCTGAAAGGACATGCGCCAAGCAGGAAGGGATGAAATCCAAGCTACCAGACGCCGCAAGGGCAAGCAAAAGATCAAGAGATGGGGATAATGATTTCGAAGATGAAGGAGAAATTCATCCCGAGATACTATCAAATTACTCTGTTAAGGAGGATGTTAACCCGGAAGATGGTTGATGATGCGAAAAGAATACACCGAGGAATTGTATAAATTTAACATCGTGCAGGTCATCGAGAGCGATGATGAGAAAGTTGCCGATATATGAATGGCCTCGAGATATGATATCCAAGATGAGATGATCATGGTAACTATCCTAACGGTGGAAGATGCTTATCGATGGCTCTGAAATATGATGTAATGAGCCAAAAGAAGAGTTAGAGGGGAAGAGGAAGAAGTCATCCCAGAGGAAACGCTCAGAAAGATCCTGCAGCCCATGGAGGATTGGAAGAAACCTCAGGCTCAAACAGAGAGAGGTGGAGCCTCACAGAGAAGGCATCATAATGAGAAGAGAGGAGATTATGCTGACGACAACACTTTTCCTTGTACTAGAAATAGAGGAAGAGGAAGAGGTGGAGTAAGCACATGCTTCAAATGAGAAGAATGAGCATTCTCACGAGTGTCCGTGATAAAAAGAAGGACATTGTAGAATCTCACATCACCTAATCATAGAGGTGGGATACGAAGGTAAGACGCTGAAGGCGTAAGATCATTGATGATGCGAAAAGTCCTCTTAACACCAGAGAAGGAGATGGGTACCGTTCAAAGGACCGTGATTTCGTGGACTACTTGCAAGACCAAGGATAGGGTATGCAAGGTCATCGTAGACAATGGAAGCAATGATAGCTTGGTATCCGTGGAGATGTTGGAAAAGATAAATTTGGAGACGACAACACATCTGAGTTCATATAGGGTTTTGTGGTTGCAAAAAGGATATCATGTAACTGTCACTAAACAATATTTAGGTGAATTCAAAATAGATATGGCACGATAAGATCTTATGTGATGTCATTCCCATGGATGTTTTTCATCTATTACTGGGTAGACCATGGCAATATGACAGGAATGTGATTCATGATGGGAGAATGAACACATACACCCTAGAGAAGAATGGGAGGACACACATGTTGCTTCCAATTAAGGATAACGAGGTGAAGCCAGAAGTAAGCAACACAGTACTTCTCATGAGTGGGAAGGAAATTCTTACAAAGGTTAAGAAGAAGGAGGATCCACGATTCATTGTGTTTTGAAAGATGAGGATTGATCTGACTAGCACAAGAGTGGATGATTTGTCAGATGAAGTTCAGGAACTATTGGAAGAGTTCGCTGACATAATAGTGGACGAATTACCTCATTCGTTACCACCGATCAGGAGTGTGAGTCATCATATTGATCTCATACTAGGAGCCAGTTTGCCAAACAAAGCCGCATACAGATTGATGCCGCAAGAGAATGAAGAAGTTAAAAGGCAAGTCCAGAATTTGTTGGACAAAGGTTTAGTCAGGGAAAGCTTGAGTCCATGTGTTGTTGCAACAGTACTCAGTCCAAAGAAAGATGGAGGCAGGAGGATGTGTACTGACTCGAGGGTGATCAATAAGATAACCATCAGGTACAGATTTCTATTTATGAGGATGGATGATTTGATGGATTTCTTGAGTGGAGCAAGATACTTTTCAAAGATTGATTTGAAAAGTGGATATCACCAGACTCGCATGAGAGAAGGTGATGAATGGAAGATAGCATTCAAAACCAATGAAGGGTTGTATGAATGGCTTGTTATGTCATTTGGCTTAACAAATGCACCGAGTACCTTCATGAGTTTGATGAACGAAGTCTTGAGGGAGTTCATCGGGAAATTTTTCATTGTATATTTGGATGACATATTGGCTTACAGTAAAATAGTAGCAGAGCATCTAAAGCATTTGGCTACAGTGATGTAGAGGTTACAGCATGAGAAGTTGCTAATAAACATGAAGAAGTCCTCATTCATGAAGACAAAGATCATTTATTTGGGATTTGTTATTTCAGAAAATGAGTTGAGGATGGATCCAGATAAGGTGGAGGTAATCAAGAATTGGCCATCACCAAAGAGTATTTTCGAGGTAATAAGTTTTCACGGATTAGCTAGTTTCTACTGAAAGTTCATCAGGAATTTTAGTGGAATTAGTGCAGAGATGATGGACACTGTGAAGAAAATACACAAGTATTTTCACTGGACAACGGAGGCCGAGAAAAGTTTCAATATGCTAAAAAGGAAGATTACGAAACAACCAGTGTTGGTGTTGCCAGATTTCCAGAAGACATTTCATGTGAAATGTGATGCAAGTGGATTTGCAATAGGGCAAGTCTTAAGTCAGGAAGACAGACCGATAGCGTACTTCAGTGAGAAGATGAATGAGGGGAAATTGAAATACTCCACTTACGATAAGGATTTTTATGCTATCATACAGGCATTGAAGAAATGGAGGCATTACTTGATCCCGAAAGAGTTTGTATTGTACAGTGATAATCATGCACTACAGTTTGTGACTCAACAGGAAAATTTGAATCAGAAACATGTCAAATGGGTTGAGTATATGCAGAATTTCACATTTGTGATTAAACATATTTCTGGTACTGCTAACAAAGTTGTTGATTCTTTGAGCAGGAAGTGTTTGTTGTTGCAGAAGTTCAGATTCAAAACATTGGGTTTTGATGATCTCAACAACATGTGCATAGATGATCATGATTTTAAAGAGGCATATGAAGCAACTGAGAATCTAGTTCTCAGAGATAGAAGCCAATGGGCTGAATACATGATCCAGGAAGGATTGTTGTTTAAAGGTAATCAACTGTCTATTCTTAAATGCTCCATGAGGGAGAATCTACTAAAGGAGAAACACAGTGGTGGATTAGTAGGGAATTTTGGTCACGAAAATACGTTCACAAAGTTGAACGAGTCATATTTTTGGCTGGGAATGCGAGCTGATGTCAAGAGATTTGTAGACAGGTGCAAAATTTGCCAGCATTCAAAGTGAAGAAAATAGAATGCAGGGTTTTATCAACCATTGCCCATACTAGAAAGGCCATGGGATGCAATAAGAATGGATTTTATATTGGGGTTGCCAAGAACACAAAGAGGTGTTGATTCAATCTTTGTGGTGGTGGATAGATTTTCCAAAATGGCACACTTCATTCCATGTCAGAAGACCAGTGACGCAACTCACATTGCGAACCTGTTTTTCAAAGAGTTCATTCGAATTCATGGGTTGACGATAAGCATTGTTTCGGATCGAGACACGAAGTTCATAGGGAATTTTGGGAGGACCTTATGGAAGAAGTTGGGAACTAACTTTTTGTTTAGTTCAGCGTATCATCCTTAGACGGATGGACAGACAGAAGTGGTCAACAGGATTCTGGGAGACTTACTGAGAAGCTTGGTGACAAAGAACCATAGCCAGTGGTATAGCATATTACCATAGCCAGAGTTTGCTTATAATGACTCAGTGAATCAGAGCATAGGCCAGAGTCCATTTCAGGTTGTTTATGGAACGCAGCCGAGAGGAATTTCTGAGTTGAGGGATTCAGAAAAGACTGTGACTAGGAGCACTGGTGCAGAAGAATTCACTGAGGCGATGAAAGAACTTCATAGTCAGGTGAAGCAGCGAATGAAAAATTCAAGCCAGGAGTACAAGCGTAGAGCCAATCAACATAAGAGACAACTTTAGTTTGAGGTTGGTGATCTGGTTCTGGAACATTTGAGAAAATAAAGGTTCCTGAGAGGAACATATAATAAGCTGAAGATGAAGAAAATCGGGCCATGCAGGGTCTTGAAGAAAATTGGGGCAAATGCTTATCAGATTGAATTACCCGATGGGATCAGAATTTCTCCGATATTCAATGTCTCAGATTTGTACCCATACAAATCTGAGGAAGTAGGAACAAGTGATGAAAAACTAGAGGTTCAGTGGAAAAATTAGATGCCAGTTGCAGAGAAGCCACAAATGAAAAACATACTAGATAAAAGAATTGGCAAGAAGACCAAAAGAAAACAATACTTTGAATACTTGGTCAAGTGGAAAGACCATCCAGTTGAAGATGCCAGCTGGGAGAATGAAGCAGAGATTTTGAAGCATGGACAGACCGTGCAGGAGCTCATGGACAGGAGCCCATGAAATTTTTCAAGAGATGGAGTATGATGCAGGAGCATCTCCAACATCAAGCGAGCCAACGCAGAAGACGATGGACAACTAGACAAGCTCTAGCACAAATTTTGAAAACACCTTGAAGTTGTTGCACAATATTAAATGAGCCATTAAGATGAAGTGCACTTGTATATTGTAAATAGACCTTTAGTGGATTGCTATCGTCCTTAGTACGAAGAAGGCATTTAAGATAGTTAATGCAGGTAGATAGAATTTAATTCTAGATTAGACAGTTTCAGAGCGCAAGAGGGAAACAGGATATAGACACCCTCATTGTGCACTGTAACATTATTGAAGAAGCATTAGAGCAAGAGCATGCAGAGAGTTGTGTAAGAACACCCATGTACATATATTTGGATTAATAGAAGAGTTTGATTCCAATTCATGGTTTTTGTGTTGTTCTCTATGTATTGATGCTGAATGATATTCTCATGAATGTTTGCTTCCTGTTATACATTTGATTTATATGTTGTGTATATGATTTCATGTTGAGTTTAAAGTCTAAAAGGTTAATGGAATGAGTTTCAATTGTTTCTCTATCTGAACAAGAATTCCTACAAGAAGTGCAGTTGACAAAGGGTTTAGATAGGTAACTTTTGTCCTCATTCACCAAAAGGTGCAATTGGGCACAGGAGTCGTGCAAGGAGTACATAGGCCAGGTAAAAGTCGCAGGGTTGTGGACTTGAGTAAAACATTGAAGGAATGTTGCTGCAGGTGTGCGCAGAGTCGAGGGACTTCAACACTTAGACGTGGTTGAAGATTTGCCACAAGGAGTGCATGCAAGAGTTTTCCTGAAGGACTTGAAGGTCGTGGAAATGATCAGGAAGGATAAGGCCTTCGAAACTGTCGAAGGGTTGCATAGGAATTTTACCTTGAGATCTTGTAAGAAAGTGTCGTAAGTTTGCGTGAAGGTAGACGAGTTGGCGGAGGAACACTTGATCATTCGTAGGAATCATCAAGGAAGGATGAATGATTGTTATTCTACGAGGAGGATTCGCGACATCCCATGAGTCGTTAGATCTCATAGAGAAGAAGGGAAGATACGCGGGTATTCCCACATGGTTCAAAGCTCAGAAGGGGCAGGACCATAGATCCAAGTCATGAGGACCGTTGGATTTACGCGTGGATTTCTCACATCGGGATTTCGTGGATTGAAACTCTGTAATATTGCAAAGGAAATTGCGAACTCATGATAGGAGATATCCCGATGGCTACTAGAACAGTGTGGGGCCACAAGGGTCAGAGTGGTGGATAAGTGGCATAGGTTATCGGAGTTTCGCAATGAGAAGTTTCGAAACAATTGCATCAGGATTCTTGAAATTGTGAACCCCGAATTATTGATGAGGTGAAGCATTGAATAGTCAACTCATGAGCGCATCATAGCTTCGGTGTATCGGGACTCGGGAGTCAAAGAACCGAGTTGCTCGACATTGCGAGTGTCAAAATCATGATAAGGAAAGTTCAGCGTTGACTGTCGTCGGGTCTCAAGGAATCGAGGGTACGATGCTTGACCACTGACCTTGCGAAGTCGCAAAGTCTGATCCTCCGAGTGTATAGAGGGGATCACATGAAGAGTTCTGTGGGTACATAATTCTCGATAGGGAAATAGAAGAGCCTTGGAGTTATTCGGGCCATGAGAACGAGAAGATCCTGTGAGCTAATGTGGACCTTCCAACCTTCGAATTGTGAGTAAGGGCATTGGCATCACAAGATCCAAACTAAACCAAAAGGGGTCAAAATAGAATTATTGTTCACAATGGTATTCATTCTAGAAATGTTTGAAGAATAGGTCTATTATTCAAAAGGATCCGCTTGTATTCCCATCTAAATCAATCTTTTATTTCGAGTAATGATATAGTCATGTTCTATATATATCATTCTTTCAAATATAGAATATTAAGGTTTGATCTTTATACTCTGTTGTAAAATTAAGTTACAGAGTTAAAGGATCAACTACAATTAATAAACAAATCTTCACCCACAGTGATAACATTCAAAGTTAGAATCTTATCAATCCTTAGCCACCTAGGGAACTCCTTGAGAGGGGCGAGATGGAAACCGATTACCTCTTATGCGTGTGATGAGGGTCGGTATACAAAAATTTCACATGGCCAAAATCCCTGCACGAGATTTTCAAACACCATTAGTATTATTCAACAGAGATAAGACAAGTATAACTTAAAAATAAAAATGATTAATGATAGGAAGGGTTACAGAGTCATACTTAACTTGGAAATGGGAAGTCTAGTATCCATTCCCTATTATGTTGGGTTGAGTAAATGTCCCAGACCGAAGGGGGGAGAGGGGCCCAAGACTTCCTGATGTGTACCCTCGCAATCACATGGTTCCATCATTAGCATTATTTACCAAATCAAATAAATTGAAAAATGATTAGGAAAAGAAATAAACAAACAAAATTAGCAGTAAAGTCTGAAGTACATGGGTTTGTGTAGCGAGAGGAGGACAGATACATTATTCAAAATAAAAACATTGAGTAGAAAGTTGCAGGTCAATAATATCATCAAAATCTAGTTAGCACCGACTCTAAGGAGGTTTAATTAAAGAAAAGAAACACATAGGAAACATCCTTGACGAGTTTACCAAGGTTGAATGGCCTTTGACACACACACAGACATTAATGAATTGGAACGAAAAGGATGACCCAAAATTAAATACAGATTCCAAAGCAGTGCATGTTACAAAACATATCCCTATAACGAATTTATTCGATACACATAAATCCCAAACATCCATTTATATATGACTATGTCGAATGCAATTATAGAAATCTTGTTGAGATAAATTTACAGTTGTAAGAATTATGTAGTATTTGGGAAACATGGAACCACAAGTAAAATTCAATACAAAATTCCCAATCAATATTGAGACATTATTAAAAACCTATTGAATGCCTTAACTCGGTTAGAATATTTTATGCAGCTTATGGCATGGTTCCTACCCTATCAATTTGAATTTTGGACTAGATTTCTTGTGAAGTATCGCAGAGACTCAAAACCAAATAATGGAGCAAGAAAACAATGAAGAAATGTAGGGGACGACTACCCTAAGAGTAAACTACATACCAAAAAAAAACTATACTTGTGTGAATTCATTGGAAATGGAAACAAAAGGAAAAGAATTTTGATTCCTTGCAGGAAGATTAATAATAAAGGAAAATGATAGTGAAGCCACTTACCAGTAGTGAGAACAGTCCAGGGAATTTCTCTAAGACACCACTCCCCCTCGCCGAGAAACTAAAACGAAGAGCTAATTTCACAAATGACAAAAGTAAAACTACTATAACCCTAAAGAACTCATACCACGTAGATTGAATGTTGATGGTATGTAGGGAGTATCTTGCCATGTGATGGAGCTGAGTTGGCACGTCCATATTGGACGAAGGGTCACGTGATAGCCATCGTTAGTCGCATATAAAAGGCCTCCATTAATGATTGATTTAGAGGCTTAACTCTCGTCTGAAAATCCTTTATTTTCACATTAAATGGGATATGAAGTAAAGGTTAGTTTCCCTCATAATTCAACTATATGGAAACTATTAACTCTAATTTCTATCATTCTAGTTAATACATCGTTCAGTTTAGACATCGTTAGATTAGGTAGAGTTAAATGAGTTGTTAGCATAGGGTATTATTAACCATAAACCTTTATGTTGATTTATGACTAGAAGATATTTATCCAACCATAAAATTCTTGGGAATGCATTTTGATGACCTTGGCCTTGAACAAAAATGTCAAAAATATTATGTTAACCATCAAAACTTCACCCCCAATACGTTATGCATGGTACATGAGTTTTATCGTAGAGTCATTTGATTTTAAATGTGTGCGCAAGTATAGAAGTATGTTATTCGAGGAGAGTTTAGGACCATAATTCCTAAGCCTATTATAGTTCTAAGCATAATATAATGTATAGACATATATATATGAATGTTACCATAACTTCATAACTAAAAGGAAATGTTAGAATGTGGACTTTGCCCACTCATGAACTCTATTCAATATGTGAAAAGTTGGGTAGAAATGTCATCGTATACAATCAAAACTTAAGAAAACTTATCAGAGTTTAACAATGGAGATAAATGGGTACTTTCTTTTAATTATGAGTCGGTTTAAGGAATTGGAGATTAATGTCCCTAATAAAAAAAAAATTATGACAAATTCAAGGTACATTACATCTAGTATCATAACAAAGGTTACAACACTTGGCCCTTAAACAGGGCCAAATTAATTACTTAGCACATATTTTTGTCTATGTAAAACTGACAAAACATTATTGTTACAAACAAAAAACTCTTTTCTATTTTGTGTTAATCATGGCAGCTCGGGATGACGTAGAAATCAGACTTGAGGGGAATTTTGAAAAAAGACCTCTTGAAGATATCAAACAAAATAGTGATGGAAGCTCAGCTACCAAAGTTATGAAAACAATGAGGAATATCATTGTTGAGCTGTAGGTTTTCAAAGAAGACAATGAGAAACTGAAGAAGGCACAAAAAAAACAACATGAAATAAATGAAGTCATGTTGTGTTTTATAGTGACAAAGAAAACCCCAAAGGACAAGAACCAAGAAGAAGAGGTTAGTAAAAGTGTAACATCCCACTCTAGCGCACTGAGGGAACTTATTCTTTGAGGACACTTGCTCGCAAGTGATTCGGATTATTATGCTAATTAAAACATTTGATTTTGATTATGAGGCGTTATGGGTTAATGCCATGTTGTTTTACTACATTGACATAGATAGGTGTTATTGACTCGGTTTTACTGAGTGTGTAAGGTTTTGGACCTTGAGGATGCAGAGGCATCGATGGAACCCCTTGGACTTTGGATTGAGTCAAGAAGTGTATCATTGGGGTTTGATTGTTTTACTATGATATTAGTGCATCTGACTATATGATATGATATGGATATGTTCTGACATGATTTGTTAATGATGCAGGCTGATGATAGCTTACCGACCAGACTCACATATGGAGTAAAGGGGTCATGCACATCTACCAGAGATGTTGAAGGAGAGGTGTGGTCAACAGCCCTACCACAACCTACTAGCACTCCCGTCGTGGCTCGAACTGTAGGTTAATGATTACCTAGTTCGAGAGGACCCACAATGTCGTAAGGGCAGACT
>SNQJ01S0045335.1:15503-30286 GCA_010110895.2 Picea sitchensis | reverse complement strand
TATTTAAGCTTATAACATATACAAATATATAAATAATATAGACTACAACATTTCCTAAACCTGTTAGTCTAGTTAAGATTAGGTTTCATAATGATAACAAAGACCCAAGCTTTAATAAAAAAAAAAAAATTAATTAATTTTAAAAATTAAATATTTCTTAAAGTTTTTTAATTAAAAAATCATAACAATTTTAGATTTTTTTATAAATCTATAAATAATATTTGAAAGATTATGTAATTTAATTTTGTTTATTTAATAATAATTTATAAAATATTTAAAGAATAAAATGTCTAATCTTGGGAATGGAAATTCCTTGAGAATGAAAAAAAAATAGCAGTGCTTACTACAACATTTCCTAAACTTGATGGGCTAGTTAGGATTAATTTTCATAATAATAATTAAAATCTAACCAAGATCCATTTAAGAGAGTTTTTTTGGAAAATAATTTTATCCAATTTTATAAATTAACTATTTTTTAAAGTTTTTTTAATTAAAAAATTATAACAAGTTTAATTCTTTTAATTAGCTGACAAATAATTAACCTTCATTAAAACAAATTTGTAAATAATATTTAAAAGATTAAACAATTCAATTTAATTTATTTAATAATATTTTAAAAATATTTAAACCATAAAATGTGTAACCTTGGGAATGGAAATTCCTTTGAGAGGTTCTCATAGGGATTTTTGTATATCATTTACTACTTTTCGCAGTGTTTCTTTTATGTTTATTATGGCCACCCTTAAATGCAGAAAATGACAGGAGAGGGTACTTTGCGGTCGAGGAGAGAAACGTGGAGTACAGCAGTCCAGGAGAGGTGGAGGAGTGTATATTTTGTCTCGACGATTTTGAAAATGGCGAGCGGGTTCTATTTCTGTTGCCGTGCTTGCATTATTTTCACACACAGTGCATTGACCCCTGGATCCAGCTTCATTCCAATTGCCCTCGCTGTATGACGCCCATACAGAGAGCGTCTCAGATGAACTGATGTCTGCTTTTACATTTTATCAACATATTTGATTTCAATGTTCATAGAGAATGCATTGCCCCATGGATTCGATCTCAATTCCAATTGCTCTATTCGTCCGTGGATAGATCAGAGAAAGTGAGTTCGGCTGAAATGATTTTTTTTTTYCACTGATCGTGTTATTCCATAGCTATCACTATAATCCCAGGCCCCTCAGACTGCACACAAGATTAGGGTTTTGGGTACTTTACATATAACAGAAGTCTTAGTGTTTAACATCACACTTTATCACCCACTGTTTTATATAMTGAGACAATGATATTTTTATTAGTTTATGATTTTTTWATTTTTTTTTATACTGGTTGATTAGGTTAACTTCCTATCCTTATTAGATYCATCTTAACTAGCTGATAATGTCATGTAAAGTGAGATAAGACTAGTCTAAATCTATTTTAACTTTCCATCCAATCTCTGTAGAGAGGCATCAAATTCYTGGATATTTAATTTTATTTTAGAGTATAAAATTTGAAGAAATGTTTGCATCTTGAAGAAYCAGTGTAGATCCGGATCTAAGCTGGTTCTTCAAAATGCAAACATTTCTTCAAGTTTTGTACTTKAAAAWTTTTCAGAACACTTCTATTTTATAGAAATAATCACTTAAATCTACTAAATAAACAATTATTCCTGGAAAAAATCTTCATAAAATCTTTAACCTAAAACTTTTAGGAATGATAAAAACTAAATAAAATAAATCTAAAACTTTTAGGAATGGTAAAAACTAAATTAAATAAATCTTTGTTAATGATAATTATATATTATATTGTGGTTACTTTTTATTAAATTTATTATTTTCTGATCTTATTATTTAATTTTATTTCTATGTTCAACTAGTTGTTCCTCTTTTACACAATTCCTTCCATTTACAAGCACATGCCAATAGGTCTACACCCCTTCGAACATATATTCAGATAGGTTAACTTAAACTTGAATAAAAGATGAACATTACTAAGAAATATTATATAAAGCAAATAAATAGTAAATACAAGTTGCTATAATATAATTATATAATGTTATTCAAATTTTATAAAAGAAAATATAATAGAAAATGGAATGCAACATCCGAGGATTTATTTATTTATTAGAACATTTATAGAAAACAATGGACAAGTTGTAAATAAGAGAATGGATGATTAGAAATGGATGTATAAGTCTTACAATTTGATAATTAAAGAATGTTATGTATTATGTATAAGATAATGTCAAGTATTATGCATAAGATAATGTTAAGTAAAGTGGGATAAGATTAGCATAGATTCATCTTAACTTCCCATCTATTTTCTCTAGAAAGACGTCAAATTTCTCTAGATTTAATTTTATTTTAGAGTACAAAATTGAAGAAATGTTTGCATCTTGAAGAGAATAAATGTTTGCATCTTGAAGAACGAGTGTAGATCAAGATTTAAGCTGGTTCTTCAAGATGCAAACATTTCTTCTAGTTTTGTACTCTAAAGAAATTTACATATGGAAGAATTTGATGCCTCTCAAATGTTTTAAGCATTCAAATGCTTTAACCATAATAACTTTTTTNAGTGTAGATCAAGATTTAAGCTGGTTCTTCAAGATGCAAACATTTCTTCTAGTTTTGTACTCTAAAGAAATTTACATATGGAAGAATTTGATGCCTCTCAAATGTTTTAAGCATTCAAATGCTTTAACCATAATAACTTTTTTACTTTCAATTGTTATATATATAGGGAGAGTGAGAGAGATTTACTTGTTACTAATATTTTTTTAAATCACATGTGTTAACTCCATATTAAGCATAAAAGGAATTTCACATCTCCCTCGTATGAAGTTCAACTCACCTATGTGCATAATAAAAAAATATGGTTTTCAATTACTCTCTATAAAGTTGACATAAAATCATCTTACTTAAAGATGAATGATGACATAAAATTATTTTACTGAATACTAATGTTAAAATATTTTTTTTAATTAGAAGTGTAGACTTTATATATATATATATATATAAAGACGATATTAAAATAGGTGAACATAGAAATATTTTATTTATTGCCCACATTGATTATTTTTTTTTATTGATATTCAACTCCTAAATATTAAATATTGAAGGAATTACATTTTTATTAGTTATCTTTTTTCACTAGAGAGAGTTCATATAGAATTATTTTACTTAAGATTTATATTGTTCAATATTTTATTTATGGCTTACATTGAAATATTTTTTTGTTATTAATATTTTTTTAAATGTCATTTGTCAACTTCAAATTGAACACACATCTGGTACAAAACTCTTCCAAAATAAAAGATTATCAAAATAAAAAATTGTAAACCAAAAATTATCAAAATAAAAATTGAACAACTATTGTATCTTAATTTTTTTTTTCATTTATGTTCATGTGAAAAAATATCTATCTTATTAAGTATTCTATTTTTTTGATAACATCTCTATTAAATCTTTGTAATAATATTAATCTTTAATATATAAATTAGTGTGTACAAAAAGTAAAACATTAACATTATAGATTGTTCTCCTCAATTAATGGTTTTGTGGTGACTAAGCGAACAAGAAGCACTCGTTGGAGACAGAACTAATCTTCATGTTTTAATTGAAACTATACCTTCATACACACTGGTGGATCCATAGAGAAATGATTCATCGTTAAAAATAACAATACTGAAATTCAACATATGATAGGTTTATATATTCCATTTATTTAACAAAATTAATTCAATGGTTGCACTTCCCTAGCCGATTTTTGCTCTCAATCTCTTATAAATCGTAAATTATCTATGTTCCACACGATTGAATTTGTGCGTAGGGACCATATGAATTCCTTTTATTAGTTGTCTATTGCCTAACGATGAATTAAACCTTCCAAAATTATATTTCATGATCAAGTAGGTGTTTTAGAAAAGTTGTGTCACTACTTTGGCCATATGCATCGAGGATAGATGGATGATGAATTAAACCTCCCAAAATTGTATTTCATAAATTATATTTCATGCTCAAGTAGGTGTTTTAGAAAAGTTGTGTCACTACTATGGCCATATGCATCTAGGATAGATGGATCTCTTCTCTTGGCCCAATTTATGTTTCTATTTGTTGCTCTTCTCAATGTATGAATACTTACTCACTACAATGGGGTGGCCTGCAGTGGCCCAATTTATGTTTGTATTTGTTGCTCTTTTTCTAAATGTATGATTAGTAATATTGATGTTGAAAATGTGATGGGAATTTTTACTCATTGGTAAATTGGTGGTATTGTGATCATTCTACATAATTATTTTAACATTTGAATTATTATGAAAAATGTTTTAGTTGGTAATTGTATGGTGTAAAGTGTTGGGTTGATAACAATGGTCAATGATATCATTGGGTTGACTCAAGAAATATTAAAAGGGATGATGCATTGTGACAATGCCTAAAAAAATTGCATTAGATAAGTAAAAGAAAATTTTAATTTATTGTTGGTTTAAATGTGCACCTTAATATATATATTCTACGAAGGAATTTGTTCACTTAACTATTGTTGTGATATATTCTACGAAGGAATTTGTTCTCTTAATTATTGTTGTGGAATGTTTCCTTTGAGGATTAGTATCCCTTTCATGGAATCATATTGGATTAGTGTATATATATGTTTAAAAGGTTGTTTAAAGTTCTTGGTATAAGAAGCAATGGAACCTAACCTCTTCATCTCATAAGTTATTGCAGATATTTGCATATTGATATCTACACTACCTTGTGTTCCATTAAAGAGTCAATTGAAGACAATGATGACCTTTATTGAGGTGACATATATGTTTTCTTGATAATGTATATGGTTCATTTTTTTATTTTTTTTCTATGTATGCATACTTGGAAGACTAAAATAGCATAGTATTCATGAGAACCAAACATTTCTTGTACAATTACAACCTAACACTTTGTCACTCAACTCAAATTTACACCCTGGGTTTGTAAGTAGTATTAGTGATTGGGAAATACACATAGGGAAATAAGCACATGAATTGAATCCTAGTTAGGGTTCTGCACAAACCAAATTGAAGGTTGATTGTTGTTGTAGGTTTCACCAAAGATACATGAGCTTGATAAAAAAAACTGAATAGAGATTGCATAAACTAAGTATCATTTCCATAAAGTATATATGATGATGAAACAAGTGGGATACAAGTCCCTTGTTTACAGATCAATGGATAAGTTAATTGATAATAACTCTTTAATATAAGGAGATGGATCATGGATACAATATTTGGTTTGAAAATATATAAATAAGTGGGAGAACAATTTAATTAATAATAAAACCACTTTAGATCCATCTTAACTACATATGTATCAAACATTGAGATGGATCCAAACAATTTGGAATACATATACAATATTCACAATAATCAACAAACATCACTTTTATCGATGTTAAATAGGATTTTGACTACCAATATGCATTACATGATGGTTTATGCATACTATGTTGTCCATCTATTAAGCTTTGTCATTTCAATTCCATTAATTACCAAATCTTTGATAATAGTGTCTCCAATAGTGGGGATATCAATGTTCAACAAGAAAAATAATATTCTCACATGGTTTAACCCCCTCATTTCCATTTTTTTTTTGGTTTTAGTCCATTTCCACTCGGCAATTCATGCCTTGATTTATTTCTTATTCAAATGCAAATTGAATGACAATATTTTGAGTCTTTCTTGGTTTTAGACATCTTAGTTTTAGAGATGGAGACTATGATATTTCGATAGAAAATATCTTATAAGGATTAGATAATACCTTGAAAAATTAGTGACCTTCTTCAATAACCATGGTAGTGGATATTGTACATGCCATTTTCCCTTTACCCTTTCACATCCATTTGTCTCAATTTCAACTCTAATATGCAAGTTTCTCCAATTATAGGATGAGTTTCTCCAATTATAGGATGAGTTGAGCATTTCCATACTTATATTCTCTTTCTATAGTGAGATTTAAACACCTTCTAACACTCTCATTTCCACCGTGTTTAAATGATTACGACCTAAATTTCAACAACAATGTAATGGGTGTGTAGAAAATGGTTTCTATAGGGATTATTTTACTGGCCCTCATCCTAATTCTTTGGGATATGGATTGTCTGTGATGTATTTATGATCGTACCACATTCTATTTAATGGGAGTAAATATTGTCGAGATAATAGGTAAGTGTCACTTCATTCAACATTAATGGATACTATGAACAACTTGTGTTTATTTCCTCTAAGGTGTGATGTGATGGTTGGGAGTTTTTCTTACTTATATTTATAAGAATTATTATAATGAGGGATATTGGTCTTCAGAACATTACATTTATCAAACACTTTTTTTTGAGATAATATGAAAAACAAACATATATAATTAAGAATGTTTATTCTCTCCTTACAACATATATATCTCTTACAACATATATCTAGATTACTATGCACATTTAGATTCCATAAAGTAATACATATATTTGTTGATATTTGTTTTTAGGTGTGTGGTATTTACCCCTCTATATTTTCTAATATTTACATTACTATTTGTGGGGTCACATTACTATGTTAAATCAATATTTATCAAGAGATAAAGAATAAAATTGTCCTTCTTTGAAGCTTGATTTTTGGAAATGAACATCTTTTTAAAAAAAACGATATTTCCACATTATTAACATTGATATATTGATGTGTGAACCTATGAAATGCAATAAAAGAATACAATATCTACAAATAATCAATAGTTTCAACGTTGTAAATTTAACATTAGGATCTCTCTCTCTCTCTCNGGAGTAAATATTGTCGAGATAATAGGTAAGTGTCACTTCATTCAACATTAATGGATACTATGAACAACTTGTGTTTATTTCCTCTAAGGTGTGATGTGATGGTTGGGAGTTTTTCTTACTTATATTTATAAGAATTATTATAACGAGGGATATTGGTCTTCAGAACATTACATTTATCAAACACTTTTTTTTGAGATAATATGAAAAGCAAACATATATAATTAAGAATGTTTATTCTCTCCTTACAACATATATCTCTTACAACATATATCTAGATTACTATGCACATTTAGATTCCATAAAGTAATACATATATTTGTTGATATTTGTTTCTAGGTGTGTGGTATTTACCCCTCTATATTTTCTAATATTTACATTACTATTTGTGGGGTCACATTACTATGTTAAATCAATATTTATCAAGAGATAAAGAATAAAATTGTTCTTCTTTGAAGCTTGATTTTTGGAAATGAACATCTTTTTACAAAAAACGATATTTCCACATTATTAACATTGATATACTGATGTGTGAACTTATGAAATGCAATACAAGAATACAATATCTACAAATAATCAATAGTTTCAACGTTGTAAAATCAACATTAGGAATTTTCTCTCTCTCTCTCTCTCTCTCTCTCTCTCTCTCTCTCTCTCTCTATATATATATATATATATATATCTTTCCAATGGTGTATCGTGTGATTTAAGTGGAGTTTTATCTTTCTAATAGTGTAGCATGTGCTTTAAGTGGAGTTCCTCTGTAGAAGTTACAACCACAAAAAGCTTCAAATTTGGACGACGGTGAATGTAACGACCTTTTAAACCATAATACAAGGCATGTTACTCTTGAAAATAAAATCTGTACACTATATCTTTACATGAATTATAATACTTCTAGGGTGCAAATTTAAATCATCATTTATCTTTAACAAACTGATATACTCGAATGGTTAGAATATGTTGAGTAAAATATTAAAGGATAGATTAAACTACAGATATATTCCTTTGTTGAGGAATGTTTACAGACACTTTGAAATCTACATTATTTGGTCTTAAGAATTTGTACAAATACTTTACATGCAAACCACATCGCATTGGCATGTGCTTTAAGTGGAGTTCCTATGTAGAAGCTGCAACCCCAAGAAGTTTCAAATTTGGAGGAAAATGAATTAACTACCTCTTAAAAAATAATACAAGTAAAGTTACTATTGAAAATAAAATGTGTACACTATATATTTACAGGACTTATAATACTTYTAAGGTGCCAATTTAAATCATGATTTATCTTTAACAAACTTATATACTTAAATGATTAGTGTATGTTCAGTAAAAGATTGAAACACATATAAACTGCAAATGTACTCCTTTGTTGAGGAATCTTTACAAACACTTTGCAATCTACATTGTTTGGTGTTCAACATTTGTACAAATAATTTACATGCAAGCTACATCACATTGGCTCAAGCATTTCGCAAACAATTAAACTAAAACCCTCATGCCTTGGGTAAAACATTATACAAACCTTTTACATGAAAAAATGATTCCTTTCATATAGGAATTTTTACAAAGACTTCACATGAAAATTGCATAGGGCAAATATTCAAGAGATTTCATGAGCTTAATAATTGGTAAATTGTACCAAAATTATAAAACAAAAGTACTTGTTGAGTGCATCCATGTGATTTTCATGATTTGTAATTCTCAATTCATAAAACTAACTAGAACTTATCAGAATACATGGAAAAATATGAAATAAAAATCTAGAACCAAGAAATGAAGAGAAACTCAAATATAAAATAAAAAAGTATTTAAAACATAAAATTCCTAATTATACATAAAAATAAATAAAAAAATATACAAGGATGAGGTTTTAACCCTCTTTATTTTCTTTAAAATTTATTACCAAAGGGCTTTTCTTGCAATCATTTTTAATGAGTTTTTCTCCAAATATTTTTTAAGGGATTTACTTTTTTTTCTTTTTTCTTGGTGAGGGGGTGTTTTGGTGGTGGTTCAAGATTTGGTAATGATTTACAAGAATTTACATTGAATAGATGGAAAAGACCATTTTAAAAGGGTCACTTCGATATGGAAGGGCCACACTGTCATAAGGAAAAATTGCTTTTAGAAGAGAGGCCACAAGAAAAAAAAAATATTCTCATCTATTGAATATGTTTCCCCAAGAAAAATGGAGAATATTTAAAAAAAAAAGGTGTGGACCATTATTTGAATAAACCCAACCATTTAAATAGAAAATCTGTCTTACCCACTACTCAAGAAACTGAGAATATAATGGTTACGCACGTGAAACTTCACAATAAAAACACAAATAAAGGAAGGATATGATTACCAATAGAAGCCACAGTATAGAGAAGAGGCCATCCCATGTCTACAAAAATAATAAGCCAAATGTAAGATATAAACCTCTTGAAACAATATAAACTAAATTCAATAAAAAATTCTCAAACAAGAACATGAAAATCATTGGAGAAGATTATAAGGGTTATGCATGTGAAACTTGACAATAACAACAAAAACAAAGGAAGGAGATGATTACCAATAGAGTATTTCATATAGATAAGATAACATCCCTTTTCTACAAAAATAAAAATCCAAACGTAACACATAAACCTCTTGAAACAACGGAAACTAAATTCAATAAAATCATTAGAGAATATTACCTCCATGGATTGAGAATCCATCCTCCACAAGAAATCCTACACTTTTCCAACATAATATAAAACCCAATCCTTCTTTGAGAGAAAAAAACATGGGTTGGAGAGGAGAGGAAATAATGCTAAAAGAGAATGAAAGAATGACAACATTTAGGGATATGAAAGGTTTTTTGTTTATAAATATAGTATTTTTTGTTTGTGAAAATAGAAAAGGGAGCATGTTAAGATGATATAGGAAGTAATTAGTTCCCACCCACCTATTCCACTGGCTCAAAACAAGGGTCTCCACCTTAGTAGTTTCTACATCTTTTCGGGTACTAAACGTTTGTGGTCGTTTTGAGGCCCTAAACAACATTTTATCGACCCGCATATTCACACTGCAGGATTTAGTGTGATTGTGATGGAAAAAATGGTATTCCTTGGATAGACCTTTCAAATGAGTTATCATGTGCCTCAAACGAAGATTGTATGCAAATGTTACGCCCTTGGGAAGTTGTCGTATCAACTAACCCCATCGGAGCTCACAAACCTTTTTCCATTTCATCTTCTGCGGTTAGGGTTTTGGATTTACTTTATGATGAAAAAGCCTCTATAGACTCATTTTAATAATCATCATATTCTTGCGAATGAGCATAGCCATCACATCTCTTCTTGGATATAAGATGTCACCATTCTAGTGAGCTAGTCACTCTATAATTTTATAGTTTATGTTCATGCTCTGATTAATCAAAATTGTGCATTATTGTATCTCTGTGTTTATTTAAATATTTATGTGTATCTCACAATATCTCTGTATATTTCATTGTTATATCTTTGCCTTCATTTTGTTCTCAAAATAGTCTAGATCAGTGGTATTAGAGCAGGATAATCCTTTTTGTTTCTTGTGCATGTCCCCGACGAGGTCAGGATATAGAGAATTGGGTCTCAAGCTAGTTTCCCTTAAGGATAACTTCTCTCACCAGCCAAATCGACCTCCCATGGTAGAAGAGAAGAGGAACAAGGGAGAAGAATATCCCATAAAGTTTTTTCTCGCAGAAGCCCTCATCCAATAGAGTTACTAGATGTTGGAGAATTTATCCCAAATTCTTGAACGATTGTCGACAATAACATGTGTGTCTTTGTCAAACACTCTCTTTGGAGATGCTACCTTATTCAAGGTACAAGTTAATTTTGATATTCTAGTATTTGAATGTCGTATCGTTGTGGATTCTTTGGAAAAGTGGTTAAATTTTCTAGAATTGTATTTCTCCATTCACAATTTTTTTGGTAGAGAAAAGATCACCTTTTCACCCCTTAAGGCTCTCTCCCATGTCAAACATTGGTGGGAAATTTACTAGGAACAAAATTACACAGAGGAGTATGGAATATTTGTGGTTGATCCCACTCAGGACTATTTTATGGATGCAGTTGAGAAATATTACCTTGTGGAAAAACTATGATGGCAAGTACATGAGATGGACCATGTTGCATCAAAAGTGAGACTAAACAATGTCAGAGTTCACAAATACCTTCCATACCTTGTGCACCAAGTTGGGTATCAAATAATTTGAGTGACATCTAAATCTAAAATACCACGAGGATCTCCATAGGTACATCACAACTGGAATGGAGTTTTTGAACATATCATCATTGGGAGCCTCTTTAATATATCTTGTCAAAATCGATTAGAAATTTAAGAAGAAGAACAAGCAATAATATGGGTCTGCAAATATGCAAAAACCAAAGTATGGTAAACGCATCCCTAACTCAAAGAATAGTCAAACTAAGGAAAACCAATCCAAGGCACAGGGAAAGAAGGGAAACATGAAGACTAAGAAGGACACTGGTAAGACGTGAAACATCCACAAAATCCATTGGCACAAGACCAATGAATATTGCTTAAAACAATAATTGGTAGTCGAGCTCAAAGAAATAGAGTCAAGCCTCGAATCAAAATCCAATTCAAAAAATAATAAAAGGAAACAAATAATTGATGCAAAACCCATTGCTACTATTTTGATCGCAACAATCCAACTAGAAGAACCAGAGGATATTGAGGATGGGGAGTTAATTTTCCATTCATAGATGTGGCTGAAGGGGACCTAATTGCATTTTATTGTTGATAAAAGAATCCATAAGTTACTCATTTCAGCAAAGGCCGTCAAGTAGTTGGATTTTCCGACAACACCACACTCACAACCATACAACATTGGATGGCTCTGCCTCTCATGCAACATCCACCCCTTCAAGGATGACGAGATATTTATGTTAGCCAACAATATTACCTCTCATACGACATTAAGACCTTCAAGGATGAGGTACTGTGTGGATTTTCCCCACTGAAAGTCGATGATGTTATCTTAGGCTAGCCACATATGTGGAGGTGTCATTATTTTTATGGGTATCGACCATATCATCATTGTTACTCTAGGGGGTCATCCCTATAGGATACCAGAGGTAGTTCCAACTACTGTACCAAAAAAAAAATGCAGCAAAGTAATCTCTCATACCATAAAATTTAGCCTCTTCACTACCTGGTCAGAAGAAAATGGCACTGCAACAAATACAAGCTCAACCCAAGACCCTTCTATAAAAAATAATCATATCAACAAGATTTTAGAAGAGCACCGATATATTCCTACTGCACCTACAGGGGTGCCTCCACATTTCCCAATTAAATGAAGTTATGATAAATCCCTCGATATTCTTCATGTTTCATCTTCACCGATAGATTCATCCCACACTTAGGTAGATCCTGCAACCAGATTGGTTCATAACAACCTTCAAAATATAAGCAGAGAAACTTCTTCAGCAAGGCAAGCACCTCACCAAGGTTCATATTCAACAAAATCTTCCTCAGGGACCTGATACAATGGATACCATTTCTTCCTAAGGGGGGAGGATTTATCCAAGTGGAAATTGGTGGCAACCACCTATTCCATTGGCTAAAAATAGGGGTTTATACCTAGGTATTTTTTATACATATTTTTGGGTCCTAAATTTCTAGGTCCATTTTGAAGCTCTAAAAAACATTTTCTCGACCCACCATAGTCACACTGTAGGATTTAGTGTGAGTGTAACACAAAAAATGGTATTCCTGGGATAGACCTTTCAAATGAGCTATCATGTGCCTCAAACAAATACTGTATGCAAAATTTACGCCCTTGGTAAGTTGTCGTATCAACTAACCCCATCGAGTCTCACAAACCTTTTTCCATTCCATCTTCTACGGTTAGGGTTTTGGATTTACTTTATGATGAAAAAGCCTCTAGAGACTCATTTTAATCATCATCATATTCTTGTGAATGAGCATAGTCATCACATCTCTTCTTGGAGATAAACTGGCACCATTCTAGTGAGTCAATTACTCTATAATTTTACAGTTTATGTTCATTCTCTCATTAATAAAAATTGTGCATTATTATATCTTTGTGTTTATTTAAATTTTATGTGTATCTCATAATCTCTCTGTATATTTCATTGTTATATCTTTTCATTCATTTTGTTCTCAAAATAGTCTAGATCAGTGGTATCAGAACATGACAATCCTTTTCGTTTCTTGTGCATGTCCCCGATGAGGTCATGATATAGAGAGTTGGGTATTTACTAGGAACAAAATTCCACTGAGGAGTATGGAATATTTTGGTTCGATCCCACTCAGGACTTTTTTATGGATGCAGTCAAGGAGAAATATTACCCTGTGGGAAACTATGATGACTAGTACATGAGATGGACCACGCTACTTCAAAAGTGAGACTAAACAGTTCTAGATTCCACAAATACCTTCCATACCTTGCACACCAAGTTGAGTATCAAATAATCTGAGCAACATCTAAATCTAAAATACCATGGGGATCTCTACAAGTACTTCACAACTGGAATGGATTTTTTGAACATATCATCACTGGGAGCCTCTTTAATATATGTTGTCAAAATCGAGTAGAAATTTAAGAAGCAGAACAAGTGATAATCTGGGTCTGCAAATCCATAAAAAACAAATATGGTAAAAGCATCCCTAACTCAAAGAATAGTCAAACTAAGGATAACCAATCCAAGCCATAAGGAAAGAAGGGAAACAGGAAGACTAAGAAGGACACTGGTAAGTGGTGAAACATCCACAAAATCCATTGGCACAACATCAATGAATATCGCTTAAAACAATCATTGGTAGTTGAGCTCAATGAAATAGACTCAAGCTTCAAATTGAAATTCAATTCAAAAAATAATAAAAGGAGACAAATAATTGATGCGGAACACATTTCTACTATTGTGACCGCAACAATCCAACCAGAAGAACTAGAGGATCTTGAGGATGGGGAGTTTATTTTCCATTCATAGATGTGGTTGAAGGGGACCTAATTGCATTTTATTGTTGATAGAAGAATCCATAAGATACTCATTTCAGCAAAGTTCATCAAACAGTTGGATTTTCCGACAACACCACACTCACAACCATACAGCATTGGATGTCTTTGCCTCTTATACAACATCCATCCCTCCAAGGATGACGAGATATTTATGTTATCCAACAATATCGCCTCTCATACGACATCAATACCTTCAAGGATGAGGTATTGTGTGGTGTTTCCGCACTGGAAGTCCGTGATTTTATCTTAGGCTAGCCACATATGTGGAGGTGTCATTCTTTTTATGGGTATTGACCCCATATCATCATTATTACTCTAGGGGATAAACCCTAAAGGATACCAGAGGTAGTTCCAACTACTGCACCAAAAAAAATGTAGCAAAGTAATCTCTCATACCATAAAATTTAGCCTCTTCACTACCTACTCAGAAGACAATGGCACTGCAACCAATACAAGCTCAACCCAAGACCATTCTATCAAAATTAAGCATATCAACAAGATTTTAGAAGAGCACCAAGATATTCCTACTGCACCTACGGGGGTGCCTCCATACTTCCCAATCAAATGAAGTTATGATAAATCCCTCGATATTCTTCATGTTACATCTTCATCGATAGATTCATCCCATAGTTAGGTAGATCATGCAACCATATTGGTTCATAAAAACCTTCAAAAACATAAGTAGGGCAACTTCTTCAGCAAGGCAAGCACCTCACCAAGGCTCTTATTCAACAAAATCTTCCCCGGGGACCTGATACAATGAATACCATTTCTTCCTAAGGAGGGAGGATTTATCCAAGTGGAAATCGGTGGCCAACCACCTATTCCATTCCCTAAAAATAGGGGTTTCTACCTAGGTATTGTTTCTCCATATTTTTGGGTCCTAAACCTCTAGGCCCATTTTGAGGCCCTAAACAATGTTTTCTGAGCCCGCCATAGTCACACTGTAGGATTTATCCAAAGTGTGATGGAAAAATGTGTAGTC
>SNQJ01S0045334.1:50952-69337 GCA_010110895.2 Picea sitchensis | reverse complement strand
CTAATATTTTTTTCAAGTGCCACTTTCATCAACATCTAGAGGGTGTAGAATTCAACCATGTTATTTGCTCCCAGTCTTGCTCCATATTTTAAGGAGAAGAAGTGGTAATGATCTAAAAAGAGTATGAATCCATCCCCACACATTTTTGGAGAGTCTTGATAATCTCCATCAAAGAAGTCCCAAGGCTTTGTGAAATCAATACGGGGCTCATGCAATACCCTTTGGGATTTAATATTAATATTAATATTAATATTAATATCAAAATTGATGCCCAAAATAATTTTTTATTTTTTTTCTATATAAATTTTGGTCGTCGCATATCCGACGAAAACTTTTATCGATGCGACGGTTTTGCTATATAAACATCGAAAAGTTGTTGTTGAATAGGCGACGACAACTTCTATTGATGCAATGGTTTAGCTATATAAACAACGGAAAGTTGTTGTCGAATATGCGACGACAACTTCTATTGATGTGTCGGTTTATCTACATAAACAACAAAAAGTTGTCGTCGAATAGGCAACGATAACTTCTATTGATGCGTCAGTTTAGCTACATAAACAACAAAAAGTTGTCGTCGAATAGGCGACGACAAATTCTATTGATGCGTCGGTTTAGCTACATAAACAACAAAAAGTTGTTGTCGAATAGGCGACGACAACTTCTATTGATGCCACGGTTCAACTATATAAACAACGAAAAGTGGCGTCGAATATGCGACGACAACTTCTATTGTTGCGTCGGTTTAGCTACATAAACAACAAAAAGTTGTCATCGAATAGGCGACGACAACTTCTATTGATGCGTCGGTTTAACTATAAAAGTTGTTGTTGCAATTTAGACAAAAATTTGGTTTGAGATTGTTTGCCTATATCGTCGCTTGTGCGACGTTTGATCAAGTTCGTCGCAAATGACATGTCATCTAAACCGATGTTTCAGAGACTCCAAATTCGTCGCCATATCAACGACATAACGTCGCATAAGCGTCGAAACAACCGTCGCAAAATGGGCTATATATGCTAGTGATATATTCAAAACATCACAAGATTACAACAAGCTCAGGGTGAGATTGATACTGGTAGTTAAGCTAAATCAAAACCCTCTAACTATCCAGATAGCCAACCAACAGACTAACACTCATTCTGAGCTTAGAGCTCCTTTTAATATTTTTCGTTGTTGGGGAGCACTGCCCCTTTTTGCTCTACTCCACTCGATTGTCTGATCGAAATACCTCACATGCTTCTGGTGCCTTCCAACACTCCACGTAGACTTTCTATATGAGGGGAATATTAAATTCCTGGCCAACTCATCATGTGGCCGCCCCATGTCTTCGTATACTACTACAAATAATCATTCATGGAGATTTCTTGGTGATTCCTTTCTTGATTCTAGTGGGTGCCTTCTTGGTTTCCAGTGCAACTTGAAAAAACTCGGATCGATGCACACTTGGTAGTCTTTACATTAGGGGTTCTATTGAAAAAACCTAGTTCGATGCACAGTCTATGGAATTCCTTGTGCATTTCCTTAGGTTCACGCAAAAATATGGAATGAGCGCACACAACTTCGTTTGTGTGTGCGCGCAAAATTGAACCCGAAATTTTGTGTGCCAAAAATTGTTCTATTGGTAATAAGCTATTGATTGGGTGGTTTACTTGCTAATTTCAATGGCTAGAACTTGCTGTTGTAGAAAAGGTTTTCCACATCCATTGGGTTGTCATAAATACTTGGTGATAACACTCATTAATGACCCTCATCATCAAAGTCTTGGTCTAAAATTTAGAACATTGCGTACTAGTTGCAAGCTTTATTTTCCAATAGCATATACTTGATTTTGATGGTTTAATTTGCATCTTTTATAACTTCTTCATTGCTGATATATAWTTCCTTACTACTGCAATTTTKGGACAACAAGGTTTCTTGCTGATTCCCCACTTGTCTTGAGRCTTATRKMATCATATTTGGTCTTGTTTTGGTTTGTCTAACATTTTTTTGTAGGTACAAAACCTTGGAAACCATTCACCAATTTCGAAGACTCTCTCCTCAAGCCTCAAATTCATCTTATACCTTGACATATAGGGGTGTTCTTCTAGCTCCTTGCTTCTCCCCTTGCAAACCCCCTATGGTCACCTGGGAAGCCTCCCTTATGTTGGACTTGTCCTTCACTAAAACGAGGGGGATATCTATTGAGGTGATAATGATAGGTGTCCCCAGTTGTGTCACACACTTTTTGCTTTTGTTGGGATTTTCCTAAACTACAAACTGTGTGATAACATGTTCATTTCCTATCTTCCAAAGGTCCACATTGCAACTAGAGGAAAGGAAACTACCAATGCTATCCACGCAATAGAACCATTGAATGACTTTCTAGGATACCTGTACTAGTCCTTGATTGATAGGTTCTGTAAGTATTTGGATTTCATAACCTTGCCCTATGAGTGAGTCTCCAAAAACTTCTAGCTGTTGATGAATAAGAAAATAAATAAATGTTTTTAACCCCCCATCCTAAAATATTCTTTGGATACAACACCTAAATCCATTTAACAAGGGAAATACCTCCGATAAGCCTCAAAACCAACCAAAGGTATTGAAAACTTATCTTATTTATTTTTCTAAGGATGCCTTTTGGTACTACTTCTATGACTATCCAGTAAACATGGATACTCTCTAGTACCGATTCGAGCAGTTTTAGTCTCCCCCCTCATGAGAAAATCCTATTTTCCCAGAGACTAATGCATGCTTCAAATTTTTTATACAACCACATCCAATCAACAAAGTTGTACCCATTTGGCTTAAAAAAGAAACCCAAATATTTGAAACCTAAGTCTAGATTCTTACGAGGGAAAGGAAGGATGTATTATAGCTTCCTAAGTAAAGATTTTGACAGATGATAAGGGATGAGACATGATTTCTCATAGTTGATTTCCATGCTCGTGGATTTTTAGTATAGATCCATAACTCTTAATGTTAAGAAATCCTATGGTGTTCCTTGGGTGAATCAAAGCACACCATCCACAAAGAGTAGTTTCTATATAGACTCTTGCTCAAATACCTTGACCTCCCTCATTTCACCTTTTGTCCTGACGTCATGGATAATATTACTCAGGGCCTCAGACACAATGAGAAAAAGGAAGGGAGACAAAGGGAAACCCTGCCTGAGCCCCCTAGTAGTCCTAAAAAAACCGGAGGGTGATCTGTTAACAAGAATTGTAAAGGAAATAAACTCTACACATCCCAATATCCAATTTACAATAGGTAGGGGCATACCCATATTTAGCAGAACTAAATGGAGAAAGGTCTAGTTGACTCGGTTGTAGGATTTTGATAAGTCTAACTTTAAAATGACTGCTGGTTGATTGGGAAAATTTATCAGGTGTGAATATTCTTAGACAATCAACATTGCATCGTGGATTTTCCTTCGCTATAGAAAAATGAACTATTTTTCCGAGATAACTTCACTCGGGATTGGATTTAATATTAATGCTACAATATTTATCATTAGCTTGTATATCACATTGCAACATGCCATGGGTGATAATATTCAAAAGAAATTATGTCTTTTTTTTTAGGGATAGGGGTTATGAAACTGGAATTCATAGATCCTAGCACCTTCCCAGAGATTTGAGACTTCCTTACCACATGTAGCAGATCATCCTTCAACAAGTCATAGAATCCAATGAAAAATTATTCCATTAGGCCGTCCGACTTCGTGCTCTTACCTTTTTGCATGGTGTCTAGAACTGCTAAGAATTCTGATTCAATAACCTCTTCTCTGAGTGTCTAGTTCATTTCTTATAAAAATATTGGTGGGAATTTGGATATGACTTCTAGGATTTCTTGGATCAGGCATCCTATGTTGGGTTGTTATATTCTTTGCAGTAAAAGTCGAGGTGAATCAACTGACGATCAAAGTTGAGGTGGATCGATAGCAAGTTGAAGGTCGAGGTTAGTCGACTGGGTAAAGTTGAAGTCAACGGTCAAGGTTGTTCGGCATGGTAAATGCATCGACAAAAAGTCGAAGAGGTCAACCGAAACGAGGTCGATAGGTGAGTGTCTCGCGACTGAATAAAGACCGAATGAAGGACAAATGGTAATTTGACTTGGTAGTCGACTGTAACAAAATCCTGAGATTCGCAGGATTTGTAGCCAATGATATGCATGGATCTGTAACCATTTTTGGGTGCCATTTATTTAGGGGTTTTCCTATTGCAAAGCCTATAAATAAGCATGTTGTAATATTGTAAACGCTAATTGTAAGATAACTTATCTTTAGAGAAATCTTTAGATGTAGGTTGTTGGTCATGCAGATGTAAGACGAATTGGCTACAGGGTTGTTCTTGCGTAAGAAAGAGGGTATGATGTCAATTGTGTCTTAGGTGTGGACCACGTTTAGACATGTAACCTTTTATTCAGATTAAATAAGACAACAAGAGAGAATAACACTCAAGGAATGTTGTTTTTCCCGGTTTGGGTTTCCAGGGTAAAATCTATGTGTACTGTGTGATTGCTTTGTCATTTACGTTCTTGATTAAATTCTTCTTCTCTTCTGATAGGTTTAGTGTGGAAGTGTATCTCATTTCCTGACATGCTGCACGTTCCTCAAAAAATGGATGGAAATGTCAAACTCTTTCCTTTGCCATGTATTTAAATGAGTGAACCAAGGCACCATTCGACGACTTAATCTCCTAGATCTAGTTCAAGTTTTTCTGGTGGTTAGCATATTGATGAAAGAATTTAGTGTTGTTATCCCCCTTCTTAATCCAAATGGAACAACTCTTAACCTGCCAAGATGCTTCCTCCTTCTCCAATATAGAGTGTTGAAGGGATTCAAAGGTATAAAGTTGAGATAAATCTACGATAGAGAGAGTGCATAAGACATTGTTTGCATACAATCTTTCAATCTTCATCTCTGCCTCCTTTAATGTGGCTTGAGTCTTTTCCTTAAAGTATTTTCACCACTTCTTTGTGACTGATTTTATTTGAGAAATATTATCTGCCAATTGACACATAAAGGAGGAGGAAGAGGAGGGATTCAAATGAACCCATGTATCATTAACCATTTTCCTATAGTCTTTTTTCATAAGCCATGTATGATTGAATTTTAACGGAGAGGAAGGCTTCTCTCCACTGGAGTCCATTTGAAACAAAATGAGAAGATGATTAGACTGAAATCTAGTGGAGACTCAAGAATTTAAAATAAATGAGTCAGTCATTAGAGCTTCTAACACCACAAAACAATCAAATCTTTTAGATATTTCCACATCGTCGATACAAAAATTCCACCATGTTGGTACCAACTTCACTGGTTCCATGTCCACTAGTCTATGCTTTTCGAGGAATGAAACAAACTAACCACTTTGAGAGTCCATAATTGTATTCCCCCCCCCCCCAACCTCTCTCATGGACAACATTAGATTTAGATCTCCACCGATGATAGTTAATGGGCCTTCCAAGGTCTTAGAGGATTACAAACTTTCCTAGAAACAAAATCACTCCACGTAAGGCCCGTAGATATTCAACACACAAAGCTTGATTCCCATACTTTTTATTTCCAATTGTAATGAGATAGTAGAGTTGAGAACATAATTGGAATGGGATTTAAAAGCAAGGCTCCATCCTGAAAGCAATCCTCTCAACTATCCATTTGCATCCAGCATACAAAAGGACCATTTTTTTAGCCATGGTTCAAAAACTGCTCTGGCTCTTAGTCCATCCACCGTAGTTTCTTGAATTAAGATAATGTTTGGCTTATGGATCTGGATGAGCTATGTGAGGGATAGATTCTTATGGAAACCCCCATTCCCTCTGACATTGAATTAGATAAAAATCATGAGGGGACCCTTTTAAGGTATTTCCCTACTCTAAGGGCCCTGACTATGGTGGATTGTTTTCCCTTTTTGATGTCTTTCACAACATTTTTCTGACCCTTCAACATATGGGATTTCCTTCCAACTAGGTTAGGATGATGTGGATCAAGGGATAAACCTACCAAAGATGAATATTCCAATTTGATTTTTACCTGGGACCTTAGGGCATAACCCTTTTTTGGTGATATCCCATTTTGTATAGTCAAAGGATGAGGGCGAGACGCCCCCGCCTTTGAGCCTGTAACATTTTCCGAGTTCGGGGAGGAGCCAGGGAGACTCGAGGTTTGAATTGGGGAGAGAGGGGTGTGAGAGCTACACTTCGAGGGGGACCCATTCGAATTAAGGTCTGAAAACAAGGGGAGTGCCACTTCCTTGTCTTCTATAGACTTCAATTCAGAAGGGAGAGAATTTTGAGGGACACAAGGTATTGAAATAAGATTACTAGAAGAAAATACTAAAGGGTCTATCTCTTCCTTGGAGTTGTTCCATGGATCTACGTTTGGTCCCTTGTGACGTCCGATGATGTCAGACTCTGACCCTGCATGCCAATATCTGAAGAACCTTTGGATTTTTTACCCACACCCTTTTCTTACTGTTTACCTCTAGGGCCACCTTACAACATTGGCCATGAAGGTGGCGAGTTTCATGAAAAGAAAAAAACCAAAAGGGAAAATTCCAGTAATCAACTTTCTGTCTCTAAGTTTTATCATTGAAGACCAACTCAATATCCCCTACAAGACCATCTCGAAGGTCAACTTCAAATTGTACCCATGCCCATTCTTGATCGGCCTTAGTCTCCCAACTGTGCTCCAACTTGCAAAACTTCCCTAGATTGTTCCCGATTTCTATCAGTGAAGGCTCATTCCACAATAACAACGGGAGGCTTGGGAGTATTACCCATACCTGTTGAACAATCACCAGAGCCCTAGCTGGATCGAAATCCATTGCCCACTTTTGGAGGACTAACCTTGAAGGAATCTAGTTCCATTCTCGTCCCAAGATTAAGTCTGCATCTACTTTAGAGGGAAACTTAAAACATAGCCAACCATGAACCATTATGTGGAAAACAAGCGTATAATAACCAAGAATCAGTGTCCAATTCTACCCCAACCACTGTAACATGGATTTTGTGTGAACGAGATTCCCACAAAACTGACCTACCAACATTTTTCCATGACATTCAAGAGATCTTCTATCTCCACATATTTTCCTGCTAAGAGATCTTCTATCTCCATGTATTTTCCTGCTACTGTCATTCAATTCTATTGCCATAATTCCATTACATTAAATTTATCAATCTGGTAGTCCATAAACTTTGATATGCATTTACATGAAATATAGGATCATAACCTACTATAGCCTAACTAAATTCCGACAAGACAATCTCAAACCCATATTTCGGGAATAAATACTAATAATTCATGCATTGGGACACAAGAATAACTAAGTGCTATAAAGGCTCAGATCACAATAATTCATTTATGCATGGTTCTGTGATTACTCGTGAGTAGCTTACTTTTAATTTATGGTCTTTCAATGGATTCCAATAGTGTTACAAACTATGAGAAATTAAGTCAATATAAAAGGAAATTAAAATGAAAAGACAAGGCAATCGGTAAATGATTTTCAAACAAATAAAATTACAACTAGGACTCAAAGACAATTCTTCAAATGGATGACAACAACAACAAAAATGGATTCTACAGGGAACAAAGTAATGATAATTTGAACTACTAAGTGAATAATGATATTCAGATGATGTGATATATAATAAGGAATAAATGGAAATGGATGAACTCTATTTTCTCTATATTCAATGGATTGCAGATATGATAAAGTCTTCTAATCAATTCTTGAACATAAATTCTGAGTGAAAGTAGAGGAATGTAATAGGAATGGATCAAATTCTTTGTGTGTATTGAATTATTGGATGAATGAGCACAATTCACAAAGAATTATTGGATGAATGAGCACAATTCACAAAGAATTATTGGATGCTGGAATGAAAATGACTTACCTCTATAACCAATCTCTAAACAACTTAGATTTGGTGCAACATATTTGAAATGCTTCCTATTTATCATTTTGTTGATGCAATTTTGTTTCTATGAGAATTTCCACTTGCACATGGTGATATAGACTTCTATCTAAATTTCTATAGCTATGTTGAATACTAGAATCCATTTTAAATAGAAAATATGACAAATTNAATGCTTCCTATTTATCATTTTGTTGATGCAATTTTGTTTCTATGAGAATTTCCACTTGCACATGGTGATATAGACTTCTATCTAAATTTCTATAGCTATGTTGAATACTAGAATCCATTTTAAATAGAAAATATGACAAATTAATTGCATGACCCTTGAAATGCATAAGTAACTGGAAATGATAAAATAAAATCAACCCATACCTTCTCTCGCAGGTCATATATTTTTGGATAATAAACAAGATATCACTCCATTTTTTCTTTAATGGAGTTACTGGTATAACTTTGTGCCAATTCACAGTCATGTCAGGATTTACAAGGAATTCCTTCCACATTTCTCCTATGATTTTAAAACCAATTATCACCATCTCTAGATAATTTGTGATGAACGAATCAATCAACACCAACTGTATATCTCCAATTTGATCCTCAAATCCATCGAAGGACCTTACAAATGCTTTAGTCATCTCATTTCCATAACCCTGGAACCTCTAGAAAAATGGCATCCATTTGGCCCTTTCAAATCGCTTTCTGGACTTGGGATAAGCATCGAAGAACTTAATACTAGTATGTTCATGCCTTACCATGGGTCCCATTGCTAAAGCTTCAATATTAAGAGTGTTGGCCTTTGAAATCACTCTTTTTGTCACAGGGTGCAGGGTAAGTTGGACGAATAGTGAATAAAATGGAGCAGAAGAAAGCAAGTTCAAGAATCAATGCTTATGATGAAAAATCAATGGAATAACTAATAATCTCTAGTAATCATTACGTTTAATGGTTACTAATGAGATCGGTCATGATGATTCCTACATACTGGTTTCAAATTATGACAACATGAGTGATCAAATCTTTTAGGGATTTGGCAAATCAATATAAAATCATGAATTATCGTGCCTTTCGAATTTATTATTATGGATTTGCAACATTTGAGCTTTGGATTATACCAAGTATTATGTCCATGCTTCCTATATTTCATAATTCTTAATGTAAAAATAATCTTAATGCTCATTTTACTTTGATTTAAATGTATCCCTGAAATATCACCTCTGAAGCTTGAATTGAAGCATGAGTTGAATGCACAATGTTATTTTGCTGATTGTATCACTGCATGAAATAATGTTTTAGTATTGAAGATGCATGCCGGTGAAGATGGAAAATAAAATGATCTAAAACTAATACTGATGAAGAGACTAATTTCGCTGAAGAAGATGATGTTGTTGAAGAAGCTATTTTTGTTGAAGAGGATGATGTTGCTATTGCTGCAAATGAAGATCTAACTCCATTGCAAATAAAATCTTCATATTTGAATTTCATGCTTGGTAATTTGTGCAAATTTGGAAAGTGATAAAAATATTGGCTGATAGGTGGATGACCATATGGTGTTGATTTGAAACCATCTCCAAGTCACAATATTATCTCGGGATGTGTACAACCATAAGAAACTATAAATCAACTACATAAAGATGGATATAATTGTTAATAAAAATTCTGCTAATTTTTATTAAATCAATTTTAAAACATGTCCATGCATCCCTCATTGTGCGTTTTCTCAAAATTTCGCCCATAAGATACTCAATTTATCATATTCTGCAAAAAACCCATATTTTGGATTTTCCCAATTCATCTTTATTTGTTTGGAAATGATGTGGAAAAACTACCTCTAGAAATAGTATGCTACAAGTTTATGTAGCAATAGTCTGCTACAGGTAGCTACAAAAAGTAGAAAAAAACTGCACAATTTCTCTAAAACATCTTCGGTAAAAAATAAGATATGATATTGTGCCATTGGCCTCTATAAAATTTGTTTGAAAGAAATCCCGATGCTGAGGAAAAAATCAAATATCGAAATGTTTGAAATTATTTTGTTCCATTTTACCTCTATGTTGTCATATGAGTATCGGGTGCTTGGATACTTGGGTCAAAACAAGTATGTCGAGAACTATCTGAAGGAGATATGAATTTGCATATGGAACCATAGAAGAATATTGTTAATTCAATGCTCTCTCTCCCCACCCACAATGAGGATGATGCATGTCCTCATGCATCCTTCTGAGATATAATATTGACTCATGATGGAGTCTTAAAGAAGAGGACTGTAGAAGTGCTTGTGAAAATTTTTCTGCAAGAACAGAGAAATATGTTACATGAATTCTTTTCCTTTACCTTTGCTCCATTTGGCCATTTTTAATGTAATGCAAGAGGTGTGTGATGAATAAATCTTTGAACACTGTGGATTTTGGTAATCTTTTGATAAAAAATATGACACCTCTTGCACTTTAGTCATCATGCTCATCATTAAATCTTCAAACATGTATGGTGATCATGTTGAATGGTTACAATATGATAATTCAAATCGGAATCAAATACCCATAAGATGATGTTGGATATTGATTTTGATGCAAAGATAGATCTACTGAAATGATCTATTTGTTGATTTAGATGTGGACTCTATTTTTCTGATCAAATTTATTAGATGTAACAAATATTGCAGGAACCAATGCCAAATAATAACCATGAATGCTTCTAGACCTAGAACCAAAAACTCTGCTACAGGGAAATGCACTGCAATTAGAATAACATTCCCTTTTTAATTGCAAGATGTAGAAAATGATACAATTGTTGATTCCATTAAACCATATTAGTCTTCATCAAAACTTGAATCCATAGTACAATTCTTACCATGTGAATGGATGTGCTAATGTCGAGCATGGAAATAAATTGTTGGATTACTGACCATTAATGTATGTCGTTAACCAATGCAAGACCACTCACCATTGATGACAATGACCATTAGGGTACCTTAATGCATCCTGTCAAGCACGAATGAATGTGTTGGCATCGAGTAACCTACATGATCTGATAGTCAATAAGCATTAATACATCCCCACTACTATCAGGGAGGAAACCTGTCATTGAAGCATACAAGTTCCAAGGCATTACAATCTTGATATTGATCCTAGATAGAGTGTTGAAGTTTGTTATCCCCATTTTGTGGGATAACTAAGGAGATGATGTATTGAGGCCCTCATGTTGCAGATATGGAGTGCCGAGAGACCACATGACTAGCAATGTCCACTTGCACATATAGAAGTCCGCTCTAGCACCACATTCTGATCCATTTCTAGTGCATCCACCACACTAGCTAACTTCTGGAAGGTAGATGGGTCTTGCTCCATGCGGTACAAGTCAAGTATTGTGGCAGGTAATCACCCTAATATTTGAGGCATTTAAACATGTCGTATTTAAGATGCTTTTGATTATAGAATGATTGCTTGGACATTATGTTTTTGACCTTGTTTCACCTTGGTGAGTGTCATATATTTCCTAGTAAGTGGCCAACCTTTGGGGATGGTTTGCAAATGGGGGTCCCTTGAGGGGTTATCGTACCATTCCCTACCATACTTACCACTTTATGCTCATTACATTCCCATCATATTTCTCTCTTCTAGGCCCTTCGTCTTTAGTGACCCAAGAAGGGGATGTACCTCATTTCATGGGAAGAAGCGGCTAAAGGCCCAGGGGGATGGTCAATGGGAAAAGATAAAAATATAAAATAAACCTTCTAGATGCTTGCCCAGTTAGGTCTTGAGAACGATGAAATGCTTCTCTTGAAATAATTAAAGGCCTTCACAAAATCAACCACATAATAAATATCCCGCTTGAATACAAGGCTAACACAAGTGCATTACAATTTTTTATACGGTTACCCCTATGGCACTTTGTGGACCTATTTGTTCAAGTGACACTGTGTTACTGCCCCCCAAGCTAATTGATTCAATATTGGGAGTGCACATTTGTTTGGATCATTTATTAATTAATAAATGACAATAAATGGGCTTGGAAAAAGGTTGCATTGAGGAAGAAGGTGCAACACAACCCCTACAAAGGCACCCATAAATGAGACAATACGAGACGTTGTATGTCATGAAAATCATTGACCTATGAAGTCTAAACCCCTATCCACCTCATCATCCACTACATAAACTTGAAAGGCCATCCTTGGGAGCATCCCCTACTTGAGGGTTTTGGTCTACCCAATAGGACTTTTATGACACCCCTCCCATACCTAAACTTGGTCAATTGTACAGGGTTATGGAGAATTTGTTTAATTTGATGAGGTAGTTTTGATGCACATGCTTGGGTGCCTTGATTATTATATGTGGTTTACACTTGTCATGATGTCTTTAACCTGGGATATTTGGAGTGCTTACCCTTTTGTTTTGCAGGACCTTTCTTGGTGGCCAATTTTGGGAGAACAAGCCTAGCTTGGGCTTCCATGGGGAAAAAATCCCACAGGTTAGATGCTAAAGGCCCAAACACTAGATCATAGAGACATGCCTTTGGAGGCTTACATGGCATCATGGAGGATCTTATCCAACCCCTATTACCCAAACAACTTTCCTAGGAGAGGCAAAATGTCACTTTTTGAGGCCTGACATCATGCTTGAGGGGGTTTGGTGGTGATGGAGTTATTGCACATCGACACTTGGCATGATTTGACTAGAGGAGACATGGATTGACCCTATAACATGAAGAGGAGGCTCAAGGAGCCCCAACGACCTCTTTCTTCTTCTCCAACAACTTGGAAAAGTGTCAAAACGTCCCCTAAAGGGGTGACATCATCTTACTTTTAGGGTTTCTAAGGTGTTTTTTTTTGTAAGATCGACATCTATTCTATTAATATACAACAGAGTAAAGTACAATCAAGAAAAAAATAATGTGGACAGTGTTGTGCCTGCCCTTAGTGGGAAACCAGGTGTGGAGTTTCCTTCCCTTAATGGGAAACTAGACATAACATAAACTGAGTTTTTGTTAATTGTGTGTCTTAAAATGGAAACCAAAGAAATGTTCAAATAATTAAATAAACAAAAAAAACTTGAGAAATGGTGCCAAGCCTGAAAATCAAGGATGGGTGCCATCCATGGGGTTTTATTCAATGACTGGACAACCACCAAAGTCATTGTCACTGTCACTAGCCGAGATAGAACTATCTGTGGATGAGTGTTTGAATGAGAGGCCAACTGTTTTGATGCTGGGAACCTTCAACAAACTATGCATGCCTGGGGAAGTTAGCATACTTTTCATGCCTGGAGCTATTTCCGTTGCCGTTTTGTGCATGTATGGAGCTTTTGTTGCCGTCATGCTATGCGGGCCTGGAGCTATCAACATGCTGCTTGTGCCTGGAGGTGTCGCCTTTGCACTGATTCTAGGTGTCTCGAGAGGTGTCAAGGAGGTGGGAGTGGCTGTAGTAGGGGGAGGATGAGTGCTGAGAGAGGCCGGAGTAGAGAGAGGGGGACAAGCTGTGGGGGATTGGGTTGAGTGAGATGAGCTGGAAGGGATGGGAACACAGACACCGGGGAGGCTGAGGAGGGCACAAGAAAGTAAATTCTTGACTACCTAGTAGCTGCTTTGGTGCCTAGAGGTGTGACATGATGTTGGGAGGAAGTCATAGAAATATTCTTCCCAGTCATCAAGAAATTTCCGCAGGGAGACCGGAATAGAATGATCAAAGACATCCTAGTTGGCTAGGAATGGCGGGTGAGAAACTGAGGGGGAGCGTCTTCCACAACCACTCCTTCCCAGGGTGGGGGTGGCACGTCGACAAGGAGGCATGGAGGAGCAATTGGGAGGGCAAGGCACAGGCTTGAGCCTCCATCGAGCACTGAGCATAGAGGGGCGACTGTGTGGGATCTCAAAGAGCTTGCCTGCGAGGGGAGGAAGGTGAGAGTGATGGGAATGAGCGCAAGTGACCAGAGGAAGAGTGCGAGGGAGGGAGGGGGGTAAATTTCGACGCCATTATGGTCGCCAGACTGTTAGAGCATGGGAGTTGCATATGNTCGACAAGGAGGCATGGAGGAGAAATTGGGAGGGAAAGGCACAGGCTCGAGCCTCCATCGAGCGTTGAGCACAGAGGGGCGACTGTGTGGGATCTCAAATAGTTTTCCTGTAAGGGGAGGAAGGTGAGAGTGAGGGGAATGAGTGAAAGTGACCAGAGGAAGAGTGCGAGGGAGGGAGGGTAGTTAAGGAGCATGAGGGGGGGTGAGGTGGCACACATCCTGTCATCACAATGCGTGCCAGGAGCATGGGTGGGGGCGTGGTCATGCACATCCGGGGAGGGTTTCTAATGTGTTAAACTGAAAATTAAATATTATTATTTAATTCAAGGGGCAAGATAAGGGTTCTTGACCTCTTATCTTATGTTTTACCCTTTCTAAGTGGAAAAACTATGTTTTAAGGATTTTGTATAAATAGAGATAATGTGAATCTAATTTCATAACATAACTCTCCCCATTTGGAGAAGTATTTGGCTGAAATTTTTGCTACCCTTGGCAATTTTCTCTCTCTTTTGCATTTTGTCATGGTTTACTTTGCTATTGGTGGGAGGAAGTGGTGCACTACCTCCTATGGAGAATTTCTTTTGCATATTGGTGGATAAATCTTGGTAAAGTAGAAGTCTATCTTCTTGATTCTTGCTCTAGTTGAAGGTTTCATCTTGTTTTTGTCTCTTTTTCTTAGTTGCAAGGTTAACTAGTTGAATTTCTTGGGGAGTATAAGTGCATACAACCCCACTAAGCTCATCAATTTTTGTCTTAGAAATAATTTGTTACTTAAGGAAGTGCTAGGAGAAGTAAAAGGGATTACACCCTTCTAGCACTTTCCTAGTTATCTTTACTTACCTTGGGGAGTAAGAGGGTTTATGCCCCCAAGGAAGTAGTATAGTTAACTCACTCTTTGACTCCATAACCCAATAGTCAAGGCACTAATCATTTACTTTTTTGCATTGGAGAAATAAAATAGTGCATTGGGAAATGTGAATTTTTGTCATTTTAACTTTATGCAATTTGGGTTTTGTTCCTTGTGCCTAGAGCATCTCTTAACTACTAGGGAAACCCCTCTAAAGGGGTATTTCTTGTTGATTTTATAAAATTTCATCTTCATCCATTAGGGCTGCAAAAACCCTAACATTTTTTCACTTATAACTTGCTTTTCAACCGCCAGAATTAGCTAAGAGTTTTCCACTTTTATCTACTTGGTCTAGCGTAACTTTTGGGTGGATTCTTTGTGAGTTTTGGTGGTTGAATTTACTGCTATAACAAGAAGTTTTTTTATAGACATAAGGCAAAAAAATATTTCTTCAAACACCTTTTTATTACAATCGTCATTCATTTCTAAAGTCTAATGCTATTGTACTTGAGTTGATCTAGTTGTTTCTAGTTTATCTCTTGCTATTTTAGAGATGGATTGATCAGGCTTGTGGCTACACTTTCGGGAAGGATGATCAGAATGATGGTTTCTCTTTCCAGCATGACTTCCTCCCTCCCACCCATATCTCTTCATTTCATTTCACAATTGATTATGTATCTATTTATGCTCATGATCATTACATGATTTACTTATCTTTGTTGTTTTACATAATTAAGCACAGGGGGAGATACTTTGACGAGACGATCAACTGGTTGCACTGGTTGTATGACTTCACTTGACATCACCTATCACTTGATCTTCAGGGCCCCAAGGCACCAAGTAAGTAGGCAGGTCATCTTTCTTTCCTTTCATTTTCATCTTGATTTCTCATATTAATTTAGATATATTTCATATTTCATTTTTCTCTACTTGCATATTGATTTCATGCTTAATTTAGAAATTTTTGAAAAAAATTCTAAAATTTTCTTTTCTAGATTAGTTTCCATTTGGATTTTGATGTACATGGATGAAGGGTGATAGAACCACCCTATATTTTAGGGTTTATTGTTTTAGAGTAGGCACATGTATACCAGGAGATGCTATGGTTCTCATGCATTCTATGATGAGCACATGTCCCCAAGTAGGAGCCAGATGTTATCCCTATTTTGTGGGATAACTAAGCAGATGGTGTATCGAGGCCCTTAGGTTGAAAATATGGAGTGCTGAGAGACCATGTGACTAGTAGTGTCCACTTTCACATACACAAGCCCACTCTATCACCACATTCTGATCCATTGTCAGTGCATCCACCACACTAGATAGCTTCTGGAAGGAAGATGGGTCTTGCTCCATGTGGTACAAGTCAGGTATTGTGGTAGGTAATCACTCTAATATTTGAGGCATTTAAGCATGTCATATTTAAGCTGATTTTGATTATAGAACACCGAATTGGACATTATGCTTTTGACCCTGTCTCACCTTAGTGAGTGTCATATATTTCCTAGTAAGTGGACAACCTTTGGGGAAGGTTTGAAACTGGGGGTCCCTTGAGGGGTTATCGTACCATTCCCGACCATACTTACCACTTTACGCTCATTAAATTACCATAATATTTTCCTCTTCTAATCCCTTTGACTTTAGTGACCCAAGAAGGGCATGTACCTCATTTAATGGGAAGAAGGGGCTGAAGGCCTAGGGGGATGGTTGTTGGCAAAAGATAAAAGCCCGAAACAAACCTTCTAGATGCTCACCCAGTCAGGTCTTGAGAACAATGAAATGCTTCTCTTGAAACACTTGAAGATCTGCACAATATCAAACACGCAATAAATATCCCACTTGAATACAAGACTAACACAAGTGCGTTACAATGCTTTATATGGTTACCCATATGGCACTTTGTGGACCTGTTTATTCAAGTGTCACTGTGTTACTACCCCCCAAGATAATCGATTCACTATTGGTAGTGCACATGTGTTTGGATCATTGATTAATTAATAAATGACAATAAATGGGCTTGGAAAAAGGTTGCATTGAGGAAGAAGGTGCAACACACCCCCTACAAAGGCACACATAAATGAGACAATACAAGCCCTTGTATGTCATGAAAATCATTGACCTATGAAGTCTAAACTCTTATCTACCTCATCATCCACTACATAAGCTTGAAAGTCCATCCTTGGGAGTATCCCCTACTTGAGGGTTTTGGTCTACCTAATAGGACTTTTATGAAACCCCTCCCATACCTAAACTTGGTCAATTGTATAGGGTCTTGGAGAATTTTTTTAATTTGATGAGGTTGTTTTAATTACACCTGCCACAATGCATTAAATATTAGGGTGATTACCTACTACAATATCTGACTTGTATCGCATGGAGAAAGACCCTTCTTCCTTCTAGAAGTTGGTTGGTGTGGTGGATGTGCTGACAATGGATAAAATGTGGTGACAAAGTGGGTTTCTGTATTTGAAAGTGGATATTGTTGGTCATGTAATCTCTCAACACTCCATATTTGCAACCTAAGGGCCTCGAGACATGATATCCTTAGTTATCCCACAAAATGGGGATAACATCTGGCTCCTACTTGGGAACATGTGCTCCCTGTAGAGTGCATGAGAATCACAACGTCTCTTGGTAGACCAATACTTGCCAAAAATTAGACAAAAACATCAGAGCATATAGGGTGGTGCTATCACCCTTCATCCATATACATAAAAATCCAAATGAAAATTAATCTAGAAAACACAATTTTATCATTTTTTCAAAAAATTCTAAACTAAGCATGAAATCAATATGCAAGTACAAAAAAATGAAAAATGAAATGCATCTGAACTAATATGAGCAATCAAGATGAAAATTAAAGGAAATCAAAATGACCTACCTACTTACCTGGGGCCTTGGGGCCCTAAATATTAGGTGATGGGTGATGTTAGTTGAATTCATACAACCAATGCAACCAACTGATTTTCTCATAAAACTATCTCCCCCTGTGCTTAATCACGTAACACAACGAAGATAAATTAAGAACATAATAATCATGAGTATAAGCACACATATAATCGACCATGAAATAAAACTCATGGAGATGGGTGGGAGGGAGGAAATCCCGTTGGAAAGAGAAACCACCATCCCAATCATCCTGCCTGAAAGTGTAGCCACAAGCCTGATCAATCCATCTCTGAAGAGGGCTACCATATGTAGATGATGACTCGTCTTCATCTTCAGTCAGAAAATCACTTCTCCCTAAAGGATGAGAAAGGATAAGAGATCCCAAGAAAACTATTTGGTTTCCCATACAAGGGGAAATGGGGTAAGGCACAATCTCATGTCTAGAGGAAAACCCCTCCCTTGGATTTAGGAAACATCACTTCTTTTTTTGCAAATCCCCACTAAAAGTCTCAACATGAAAGTACTTCCGGTTGGTATTGTGGACCTCAGAATTCCATAGGATGGCCGCGACCTGATGTCTATCAACATTTGAGCACAATGACTGAAAATCCTCACCGAACAAATATGTATCAAGGGATGACTGAAGATCACCTTGAGTATGATGCGACATAACAAATTTGTAACCATATCATCACTAGGCTACCAAACATCTGAATCATACATGTATGAAGACCATTCCTAT
>SNQJ01S0045334.1:33644-43783 GCA_010110895.2 Picea sitchensis | reverse complement strand
TTTGGCATGTGAGGGCTAGGTCATGTCATCCATGATGTCTTATAGGACTCCAAAGGCATGTCTCTGTCATCCAGCATGTGGGCCCTTGGCATCCAACCCGTGGGATTGAAGCCCCATGGAAGCCCAAGCTAGGCTTGCTCCAAAACTGTCCACCAACAAGGTCCTGCAAAACAAAAAAGGTACGCCCTCCAAATATCTCAAGTGAAATCTATCATGACAAGTCTAAACCATGTCTAATAAGAAAGGCACCTAAACATGTTCATCAAAATTATGTCATCAAATTAAACAAATGCTCAAAACCCTATGCAATTGACCAAGTTTAAGTATGGGAGGGGTGTCATAGGAGTCCTATTGGGTAAACCATAGCACTCAAGTAGGGAATGATCCCAAGGATGGCCTCTCAAGGTTATTTAATGGATGATGAGGTGGAAGGGGTTTAGAATTCATAGGTTGTTGAGTTTTAGGACATACAAGGTTTCGTATTGTCTCATTCATGGGTGCCTTTATAGAGGGTGTGTGGCACCTTCGTTTGTGATGCATTTTTTCCAAGTCCATCTTATTGCCATTCTTTGTTTCTTTCTTATTTTAAAGAATGAGTTGAAGGCCACTGTCCTAGCGTGGTGTCCAAATAATGACAGTGTCACTCACAAGTACCTTGCAGAAATAAGAAGGTTGGCTTGATGAGACTCCCTTTCTCTCAGTTATGTAACTGAGAGACACTATCTTGGCTTGGTGACCAGACGATGGTAATGTCATACTGCTAGATACCCATGATCATGATTGGATGGCTCGTGATGAGACCTATTATCCCCCAACTGACCCCTTAAGAATTCATTATCGTTTATTCATGTGGGTCCCCTTTTTCTTACAGAGAAGCATTTCATTTATTTCTTGGGGGATCCCTGGGCGAAGCATATGGAAGGTCTATATAAATAGTTTTTTATCCTTTTTAACCAACAATAATCCCTCTATGCCTTCAACCCATTCTTCCCATGAAATGAGGTACATACCTTTCTTGGGTCACTAAAGTCAAAGGACCTAGAAGAGAACAATATGATGGGAGTGTAATGAGTGGAAAGTGGTAAGTATGGTCGAGAATGGTACAATAACCCCTCAAGGAATCCCAAGTCACAAACCTTTCCCAAAGGTTGGTCACCCACTAGGAAATATATGACACTCACCAAGGTGAAACAAGGTCAAAGGCATAATCTCCAAGCATTCACTCTATAATCCAAATTATCTCAAATACAACATGTTCAAATGCCTTAAATATTAGGGTGATTACCTGCCACGATACCTGACTTGTATCGCATGGAGCAAGATCCTTTTGTCTTCCATAAGTTGGCTGGTGTGGTGGATGTGCTGAAAATGGATCAAATGTGGTGACAAAGTTGGATTCTGTATGTGCAAGTGGATATTGTTGGTCATGTAATCCATCGACACTCCATATATACAACCCGAGGGCCTCAAGACATGATCTCCTTAGTTATCCCATAAAATGGGGATAACATGACCGATGTGGTGATCCAACCATGATGAAAATAATATGTGAAAATCAAAACACAATTCAACCTAAGGCCGACGTAGAATCATAACCAAAGAACACACCTCTATGTACAAATCTAGGTTAACAACAAGCAAACCAATGGCTTAGGGGTCCTTCCGAAAACCAACCCTCTCGGGGAGATGAATTTGCCACAATATTGGCTAGTGAATGTATGAGGAGTATTTAGGATGAACTACGTGAAACATCCCCGACTGATGCAATAACCCTTTATTAAGGTGGGCACGCTCCGAGGGAACTAAGACCATGAAAAAATGTCTGCCACAGGTACTACATGAACATACCACCTGCAGTCACCTCTGTAGGCTACCTAAGAATGGTCACTAAGGCTACCACCTCACAATAAATGACTAGGAAAATAGTCGTAGGTATGAACACACGTAAGAGTAGGGTACCTAATCACAAAGCTTCGAAGGCATTACCTCACACAGAGGCATGGCACCAACGAAACCCCTGTATATGTATTAATCAAAGAGATGCCACAAACACCAAAACAAGCAGAAATGGGTATTATCTCCACTTTCCATGATGCAACCTTGTGCTTAACTCCCGTGTTAGAAGAGATTCTCAATACATTGGTTGCAAAAATGGGTTTTACACTCTTTAATGAATTCTAGGTTTCATTTTGGTGGCCTTGGAGAGTTCACTTTCCAATCCTATTCCAGGGTCCTAAACCTATCTTAATGTTGGTTTGCTAACAAAGAAAAGAGTTTGATTGATTTCAATTTACAAATTATGTTCTTATGGTTGTTTTTATGTCAAAGGGAAAAAAAAATGAAAATTTTATGGTGTTTTGGACTCTTGACCCAACCAAAACAATGCAAAGATGTCAATGCAATAGTTCCATTCAATGAATTCTATATATGGGAGGGAAAGAGATCTATATATGGGAGGGAAAGAGATCTTTTTCTTTGCAAAAAAATTACAATGCAACCTCGCAATTTCAAAGAAACCATGCAAGATAATTCAAAACCAAAATTTCAATAAGATATCAAAGCCAAACACAAAAATGCTCTTTGTTGCCAGTTTTCAAAAACATTATGCATGCAAATTTTTACTTTTGTCTTTTCAATTGGAATGTAAAAAACTTCTTAATATAATCAAGAAATATATCTGCAAACCAAAAACCAACAAACAACAAACAAAGGTTGTGGGGTATTGGTAGTAATGCACCAAAACACACTCTAATGTTTCTACAGGATCAAAAACCCAAAACTTGGAAAAAATATCTAATGGAGATCTAGAGCTTGGGAGTGGAAATTTGCAGGGGCTGTAGTATACTCTGTATTTACCAGAAACATATGATATAATATGTCAAAATAAATCCCCAAAAATCTTCCATCTAATGGATTTGGTTTGGCTGTAATTTGAGTTTTCTATCAAAAGATATTATCCAAATAGTCCATACATCCATTACGAAAAATATGCAAAATAGTTGATTTCAAATCAACGATAATTTTTCTTTTCAAACATAGATTTGGACTTTTTTTTTTTTTTAAACTGGCCAACTTTTCGAGAGGAATCCATATATACAATTATGTCATTTAGATTATGCTTATAAAGTTACAAATTTTATCTGAAGGTCACGACCCTCTTTTAAAGGAAAAAATTCTTAAGAGAGCCAAGGAAGAAAGGAAAAGATCTCCCCAAGTGATTCTCTAATTCTTTTGTGGAGAATATCTCACCAATATGGATAGTAAGATATCCCTAGGATATGTCCATTGATCCTAGATAGACAATGAGTTAGAATTCTATGGTTCTCCCTAGATCCAAACAATATGTTTCCTATTTTATGCTAAGAGATAGTATATAGGTATACCTTTTCCTTTGAAGGTCATCCTCACATGTCCTTGGATGGTGTAGTCCCGGATATCCAACTCCAAACTCCTTCAACCTACTACCTACAAACAAGAGGCAAACAATACCAATCTACAAATTCTCTCTAGCATTAGGAAATCACAATTCATCTAGATATATCTTGGTCTATTCAATGTAAGATAAGATCTAAGATATATCATTGAACATGAACAATATGAAGGGGGAAAAACAATGATCTATATTAATATGAAATGGATAATTACATCATCTTTTACCTTATATGAAATATGCATTCCTCCTAGTTCCAGGATCCTAATTCTCCTCCTTAGCCACTTGAGTTTCTCTCTCTATTTTTTCAGCATAACCACTTTGAAACTCTAGCTCCCCATATCCTTGATTTGGCCTCTTCTGATAAGAATTCAGAAGAAATTGGAGATGTGATTCATGACATGTGAATTAGATGCTTAAAAGTCATGGATAGCTTAATGACATGTGAGATGACACATGAACTAAGAATTTATGAGTAATAGATAGGCTTGATGGCATGTGAAATAAACAATTACAAGTCGTGCACAAGTTTCATGCTTAATTATGAGCTTTTTCCAATCTATTATGAACTTTTTCACTATTATAATATTTTTCCTCAAGTTCCATGCTCAATTATGAGATTTTTCCATCTCACTATGCACTTCTCTCATATATAGATCATCCCCAAGGTAGGCATACCCATGCTTGGAAGAGAAACAAAGCATGACTGCCAACACAATACGCTGCAGATCCATGAAGTGAAATGCAAGAACATGGACATGAAAAAATACATTATGGATCCATGTCATCAACTAGATCATAGCCACGAGCAAATACAATGTGGATCTATGTCACAAAATATACATCAGAAAGACAACGAGCACTGAGGAAAGTGCCTCTAAAGTCTTCAAAGTACTCATACATAAGTTCTATACTCCATCACAACTTGAGAGGGGTGTTGTGGATGAAGGAAGTAGACCCAAATCCAAGGTCTTTGTCCCAAACCTTGATGGTACAATTCTACGACATGCAAATCGATGAAATGATGTCGAGCATGGTAGAAACCCATTGATTTCTGACCATTGAGTTATACCATTAACATACAAGGGGACCCACCAACGATGAAAATGAACCCTAAGCTACCTAGTACAATATATCAAGTGTGAATAGAGGATATGATGTTGAAACCCATAAAATCAATTGATTAGGGGTTAATGAGGTAAACCCACTATCCATTGTGAGGAATCCTACCACTGAGGACTACAAGTTCCAAGGTAATAACTAGTTTCTAGATCTCTCTCCTAGATAATGTGTGGAAGTCGATAGGAAGAGATTCATCGAAGGAGGGCCTTAATGTATCCCCCATCAATTGATATAAAACATAAACTAAGAGACAATGTGAAGAGATAGAATCACCAAGTATAATTGACACAGGGATGGCCAACTCGAAAAGTCAATAACACAACAGATCACTGACTTAGGCTTAAAATTCCCTTGAACATATAGCACGACACAATGGTGACTTGGTAGAAAGACTAAAAAACTAGACAAATATTGTGCAACAACACACGAGGCATTGAAGCACTCTCCATGATGACTGGAAGAGTAACCATCCAGAGGAGTATATGTGACTCATATTACTGGGACAACTCCTAGGCAAGACAAAAACCAACTGTAGGATGATGACTCAAACATGTGCCATGTTCAAGGGTGACTCAACTGACGTTTCCATTTCAAGATAGGACAATGGTAAAAAAACCCCACTCTTTTTTTCATTTTGTTTTTTGTTTTTAGTGTCTCCTTCATGGTTTAACGAGCAGGTAAGAGAGATGAAATTATGCTCGGTCGTGTATTTTTCATTCAATTTTAACGATCCCAAAAAGAGATAAAAGTATACTCAGGAGGTGTATTTTTCATGTATTTTAACGAGTCTGAAAAATAAATAAAAGTGTACTCGATAGGTGTATTTTTCATGTCTTTTTACGCGTCCGAAAAATAGGTAAAAGTTTATTCAAAAATGTGTATTTTTCGTGTCTTTTTACGAGTCTAAAAAAGAGATAAAAATATACTTATCAATTGTCTTTTTCATGGTTTAAGGAGTACGTAAAAGGGGTAAAAGTTAGCTCGTATGGAGATAATGAGTGGATTAACAACATGCTCCTATGTTCCAAGCACACATAATTTTCCTAAGCAAAATGAATGCAAATTGTATTGGCAAGTGGGATCCACTCTTAGCATTTTTTGTCTCCATGGGTAGATGGATGCAAAATGATGCCCAAATAATGCAAGAGGTGGATGGTCAAAGGATACTACAATAGCGATAAGCGAGATCTAGGAAAATAACAACACAATGACGGGGTGAATGACACACGCATAAATGCATAGGAGACCATTAAACAACACAAAAAGTCATGACCCCCCTTAGGATATGGCCAAAATATAGATTAAGAGAGGAAAATTAGGCTCAACATCAAGTCATGGTGGGGATATAGGAGGGTTACCGGGCCTATGGGAAATCACAACATGGACACCAAATGGAAATAAGGTTCTAACTAGGGTGCCCATGGAGGGTAGGCACTACCGTAAAAGTTATGACGTGCAATAAATGAGTGGATAATGTCACAACCTTACGATATCATACCTAAGGCATTGTGGAAACAAAAGGGGTGGTTAATAATGCAAGGTGACATCACAGGAAAAAAACTAGAACTATATGCCAATTCAGGAAACATGTACCTCAATTTCGGTGGAAGTCACCAACTTTGTAAAAAGGTTCCCATAATCCTGTCAACACATGTAAACTAGATTCTAGGGTCAAAACACTCAGTGGAATCTCAAAAAAGAAAATATTTTTGGATTTTTTGGATATAATTTATGTAAAACAAAAACACTCACACTACACACCTATGTACAAGGCACTACACATTCTAACGATTCAGGCACAGTATATCCCATTGCTAGGCTATGACCAAGGATCCTTTGCATAATTGATGAAATCATGGGTCATTGTTGGCATCATATGGCACTCCATGCTAGGGCCATGCCACATAGTAACTAATTTCTACATTCGAAGACACTCATCATCATTAGTTTCATGAGCTTTGGAGTCTCCTTGATGATTCCCATAAAGACATAAAGGATATACGTAACGTGAATCTTTGATGGAAGGGGAAGCAAAGAATTCTGTGGTAAGTTTCTAAAATGATAACTAAGGAGGAAAGGGGTTAAGACTGGGGGTTTCACTGGATGTCCTGACAAATGCCCCCAGTCATGGATCAAGACTCATTGTGATAACTATTGTGGGTTCCAAATCAGGGAGATTGAATTCTCGATGCTTCTCATATTCCTTGGGATTATCTATGGAAGACATGTTTTCTAGGATGACCTCTTCTGAAGGCAACTCAAAATCTAGGAATTCATATGAACTTGGAGAGTCAACAACCCAGGTGGGCATAGTAGGTTGATCACACTCCATTTGAGGACGGAGTTGTGGTCTAGTATCAATGAATATTGATGGGATTGTCAGATCGACAATCTTGACCATGGTCAGTGACATGTGAGATTCATAATAATCAACCTCCTCGGGATGAGGTACCATCTAAGGATAAGAAGACAAGAGGGATCCAATAGTAAATGAAGAGATGATATTGAATGGATCTATATTCGTAGTAGGAGGTCGTGGGGGAAGAGGGAATGTTCCCACGAATGAAGATTCTTTAAACATCCCTGCACCAACATTCATGTAGGAATTTTGGGCATCATCGACAAAGGGTACGGTAGGTCCTGCATTGGATCCAGGTTTTGGGGTACAAAACACAAGTTGATCGATTGAAACTATTTTCCCTTGATGAGGGAAGTGTAAGACCCTAAATACGGATAAGACAATTACAGTCATCTCGTAGAAGCAAGTTTTCCCGAGTAACAAATTGTACTCAAGAGGTGCATCGACAACCTCCACAACAAAAGACACAGTCTTACAACCTAACGCAATGGGTAAGGTGGTGATAATCCCATGGGGATGGAACATATGTGTGCCGAATTATTTCAACAATGTTGTAGATATATCGAGCTTTGGAGAGTCGAGGGCCTTCCAACATGACATAGACATAATGTAAGTCGAGGTTCCTTTGTTAATCATAGTGTGAATGATATTTTTCCCCATCATTCTCACTTATATTTGGAAAGCGATTTGATGGGAAATCCTATGATGAACCTGATCAAAATCAAAGGTTTTCAAAGTCGACTATGAGGGATCAACCCTACCTATGACAGACAACAAGGATTTTTGTTGCACTGGGCAACTTTGGAGGATTTCTAGTGCAAACATGGCACATGATGCTTGGGCCAGGTCTTCCACAATACGATAGTTGTGGGAGGCCTGTGTATTTGGGTTGTGTGTCGTTTGTTGAAGAATTTTTTTTGATGGGCGAAGCGATGTGTCAAAGGATGCCTTCTTAATATTAAGAGGGCCACCAGGCATGGAAAAATATGTTGGCTCTTGCAAAATAGAAGTAGGCTCAGAATTGTCGTATTTCTTAGCTCGAGTCTGCATATTGACCATCTAGTCACACATGAAAATTGTAGCATTCAAGGAATACCCCTCATGTTGAGGGGTACCTTCCATGCACCCTTGCAAAGGGGAAATATTTGGGGCAACCATGTGTTGAGGTTGAGGGGGGAAATGATGAGTTATGACAATAAGTTGTTGGGGGCCCTTTGTTGAGCCAAAAATAAATGGACCTCATCCTTCCGAGGAAAATGATGAGTAGGATGGTCCTCCCCACAAATCATGTAGGGGAACCGACTCTTGTTTTTTTCTTTCGTTTCCCCCCACATGATCATTTTGGTGGGAGTGGTCCCTTGCTCAATGTTGGAAGTTTTATTTTATCAGCCATTTGCAATCTACCTTTGGGCCTTTAGCCCCTTCTTCTCATAATAGAGTGAGGTACTTTCCTTTTTAGTGTACATGTAACAACATTAACCAAAAGGTGGAAGAATGGAAGGATCAAGGGTAAAAAAGTAGTATGTATGATAGGGAATGGTACGCTATCCATTTCAAGGAACCACCGATGGTACCCCTTTTCCCCGGGAGTGAAAACATGAGACTAGGATTCCTGATATGGCCACCAAGTTGAAACAAGACAAAAAACATAACTTATGAGCTCATGATTCATTAATTACTCAAATTCCCAATGTATTAAATATGACACTTTATATGAAACAAGGACTAATGTACATCATAATGTGTTGGGCCACCATCTCCCAATGAGCCTTGATGATTGAGTGCGATGAGCCATGCTGGTGAGGAAGAGGCATTTGAGGGGGCTCATGGGATGCTTTTTGTGGGTATGTTGATCATCATTATCAACAAGATCATTGTCTTCATTATGGGCCATGATACATGATCTCCTCTAGTTACCCCTAGGTGAGAGGGGGTAACATATGGCTCCAACATGGGGACATGTGCTCATCGTAGAGTGCATGAAAACATCAACATCGTTGGAAGTCCAAGACTTGCAACCTACATCACTCTAAATATCCTGTTACATTTTAACATGCACACATTAGTACTACAAGGTAGGGGGATGTTATCCACCTTGGTTTATGAAAATGTAAACCATTTGAGAAAGAATTTTTAATTTTCATCAATATATCATTTTGTTTTATAATATAAATGCTAAGTTAACATGAATGCATAATAAAGAAATGAACAATATCAATAAAGGAAAACATTTTAATAAATCTAGCACACAATATGACCTATCTAGCCTACCTACCTTAGGCTGGGCCTAAGAAATCAAGTTCCTTCTAAAAAATAGGGTTTGAGAAGGTATCCATTAATAGGTAATGGTAACTTCTCTTCCTCATGCATGGTCAAGTATAAGGAGTTAGTCCTAGACTTCCCCTCAATCTAGTAGGGTCCAAGTGACGCAAACCCCCACCCACTCTCTAGGTCTGCGCGACCTCCCGGTCCAGGATCGTTTAACTTCAGGAATTGAATTAACTCTCAGGCCCCTACTGCTCCCTTAAAACAATTCTCACAGGTCCTAAGTCCTTCTTCTCTAATGAAAAATCTTCTTTTCAGGAGCCCCTGAATACTCCCAAGTCGTTCAAGGGCCCTTGGGGAAAAAACCGTGGGCTAAATCTCCAATCTCCGAAGAATTCGGGACTTCGTTGTTGAAATATTGCAACTGCAAAGTTTATTCTATTTATTATTGAGTTATTTTTCATTAGATCAATCCCCTTTTGTGGATTGATCATGTCAGGCCTTGTACTTGACCAAATCCCCTTTTGCGGATTGGTCAAACCCTAATTGTATTATGAAAATTAAGAAGTCGTCCCCCTAGGCCTAATTAAAGTGGTTTTAACCACTAAGAAGACAAGTTGGCCTTACCCAATGAAGATACACCTTTCTAGCATGTGCCAACTTGTATAAATAAAGGAACCCAACACCTCATTATCTCTCTCACTCATTCACTCATCAAGTGCCCAAGTTTGGTAGTTGTAGTTGGGAGAAGAAGGAAGAGAGAGGCACACTGCTTAGCATTGGATATTCTCTAGTGTTTTGGTTTATTTTCTTGGAATTATATTGGCTATCTATATTAAGGAAGTTTTTGTTGGGTTTTCTCCCCCATGAGGGTTTCCCAGGATAAATGTTGTGTATCTTGTGATTGTGTTTCTCTCAGTGATCCTACCTATGCTATTGTTATCTAGTAAATTGAAAAGAAAC
>SNQJ01S0045334.1:20198-33594 GCA_010110895.2 Picea sitchensis | reverse complement strand
TTCTCCCCCATGAGGGTTTCCCAGGATAAATGTTGTGTATCTTGTGATTGTGTTTCTCTCAGTGATCCTACCTATGCTATTGTTATCTAGTAAATTGAAAAGAAACCTAATAATAGCTCAAAACTTAACATGGTTTCAGAGCTGAGTTGAAGAGAGCACCTTTCAATGGATAAGCAAAAACGTCACTATTGCCGTACAAGAAAATTAGGGTTTTCTATTGAAGAGGAATTTTATCCTAAAACTCATCAAGGAAGTGTGCCCTAGCCTAGAAAACGCTTTGGCAGCCTCAGCACACTTTTTCAGTGGAAAGAACTCCTGGAAAGTGAAACCCTAGTTTTCATTGGTACCAGAAAACTAGAAAACTAGGAAACCAGAACCAATACCAGAAGTACCGGTCTGAATTCCACTGGCCCAGTTTGAAGGGGAAAAATTTGGATTTTCTGAAATATGACTGCATAAGGCTACTCGCCTCAGCCAAGCGCACCTCCTGGTAAGTTCATAATTAAGTTCTGAGCATTTTCAATTTTTGGTCATTTTCCTAGCTCCAGGTGAAGATGTCTGGAAGCACTAAGCTTGTTGACAACCTAGAAGGCGTGGAAAACTTCCATGTCTGGATGTATAGGATTGCAATCATTCTTGAAGAGAATGACCTAGCAAGATTCATTAAAGAAGATGTATCGTAACCTACTGATGCTACAGCTAAAACAAAACACCAAAAGGACACCATTAGGGCCAAAAGAATCATTGCAGTCTCTATTAAAGATCACTTGATTCCTCAAGTGGCTTCAAAGAAAAATCCAAAATAAATGTTTGATGCCCTAACCAGAATGTATGAAGGAAAGAACATCAACCAGAAGATGAATCTAAGAACTCAACTCAAAAGTACAAGGATGAAGAAAGGAGAAACAATTCAGGAATATTTCTCTAGAATATCACAATTCGAGGAACAACTAGAAGAATTTGGTGATACTCTAGATGAATATAAACTCATAATGAAAACCCTTAATGACCTCACAAGACCTTGGGATGCGTTCATCCAAACTGTTTGTGCTAGAAAGGAGAAACTACACTTTGATAGTCTTCGGGAAGAATGTGTTCAAGAAGAAGCAAGAGTAGCTAACCGAGAATCAATATTATCAATAGATGAAGATCAATCCCTAGATGCTCATACTAAAGGAGGAAGGAAGAGGTCTCACTTCTAGAAAGAAACCAAACAAATTCATCCATAAAGAATCTCACCCTCCAAGGAGATTCCAGAAGTTTTAGAAAGGTCAAAGAAGAGAAAAATATTTCTCATCCTACCAATGTTACCATTGTAACAAGATGGGACATATTGCTAAGAATTGTCCAGATAGAAGAGAAGAATACAAGAAGAGAAGAGTACAAGAAGAGAAACATAAGGCACCATTCCCATACAATTGAAGAAGAAGAGCCACCCACAAAGATGATAACAAAACATATTGAAGACTATGTCTTAATCTCTGCCCTTTCAGGACCAGTGTCACTTGGTGAAGATACTTGGCTCATAGATAGCGGTGATTCCAAGCACATGACAGGTCAAAGAGACATTATCTCTTGCCTTACAGAAAATAAATTTCCCTAGAAAGTTACACTTGGAGATGATTACTAGTACCCTATCAAAGGAGTAGGAGAATCGAATTACAAACTTGATTCAGGGACCCCAACGAAGATGAAGGATGTACTATATGTACCAGGTTTGACAAAGAATTTACTTTCTATCTCAGATCTAGATAAGAAAGGCTTCAAAGTTGCTTTCATAGATGGAGAAGTTCTTATGTGGCCCAAAATAAAAACCATAGAAGAAGTAATTGTTATTGGAAAAGAAGAAGGTGGCTTGTATATGCTAAAAGGTCACTCAGAAGCATCCTTGACTCATTCCATTGAGATTCCATGTGAACTTTAGCATAGAAGACTAGATCACATCAACTACAAGTCATTACCATATGTAATCAAGGCAGTGATAGGTCTACCAAAATTCAAGGTTGACCATGAAGGTGTGTGCAACAGATGTGCACAAGGTAATAACATCAAGAACCCTTTTTCGAAGAGAGACAGTAAAACATAAGGAGTCCTAGTGATCATTCACTTAGATGTATGTGGCCCAATGCCATCAACCTCCATTAGTGGGTATGTATACTATGTGTCTTTTATTGATGACTATTCTTACAAAACATGGGTTTAATTTTTGAAATCAAAAGATGAACTGTTCGGTAAATTCAAGGAATTCAAAGCCTTGATAGAGAATCTCTCTGAAAGAAAGATCAATATACTCAGTTCAAATAATGGAGGAGAATACACCTCAAAAGAGTTTGTAAACTTTTGTAAATATGCCAGGATCAAGAGGGATCTCACCACTCCCTACAATCCTCAACAAAATGGTGTAGCAGAAAGAAAGAACAAAATTATAATGGAAGCAATGAAGACTGTGACCCATGATCAAGATCTTCCAACGCAATTATGGGCATAATCAACAAGAACAACAATGTATGTACAAAATAGATTATCCCATAGTGCACTTGGGTTCAAAACCCCCGAAGAGATGTTCTCCAGAAAGAAACTAGAAGTAAGCCATCTCAAAATATTTAGCTGTCTAGTATTTGTACACATTCCTAAAGAGAAGAGAACCAAGCTAGACCCTTCATGAAATAAGGGAATATTTGTTGGATACTGTGAGATCTACAAGGCCTTCAGAATTTGTATACCAGGTTACCATCATATTGAGATCAACGACAATGTAACCTTTGATGAATATGCAACACTCAGGAAATAAAGAATATGCCAGCTTGAAGAAGTATATGAAGAAGAACTTGTAGCTCCCAGAGTTGCAGAACCAGTGAGGGAAGTCATAACTTCCCTTGATGAGGAGATTCCAGAAGATCATGACATAATATAATCTCAAGAACCTCCCCAGATGACGATCTCCCACAAGAGAAACCCAACCTGGGAAAGGGAACTTATTCAAGATGGAGAGAAGTATGGTGCCCCCGAAGGAACCATGAGACAAGTAAAGAAATTTAAACCATTCTCCAGTTACATGGCTTTGATGTGTGATCTATTAGAAAAGGAACCCACTTTCTTTGAAGAAACCATTCAGAAGAAAGAATGGGTGGATGCCATGACAAAAGAATATGAATCCATTATAAAGAATGATGTATGGGAAATAGTTCCAAGACCGAAGAGCAAGGATGCGTTATCTTCCAAATGGATATACAAGATAAGACATGTTGCTGATGGAAGTATTGAGAAATATAAAACAAGGTTTGTTTCTCGTGGATTTTCTCAAAATGAAGGCATTGACTATGAAGAGACATTTTCTCCTGTATCCAGATACACTTCAATCAGAATCATCATAGCCCTTGCAGGTAAGATGAAATGGAAGTTACACCAAATGGACGTGAAAACAACTTTCTTAAATGGTGTCATAGAAGAGGAAGTGTATATAGAACAACCTCAAGGGTTTGAAGTTGAAGACATAAAGACTCATGCATGTAGATTGAAGAAATCTCTGTATGGACTGAAACAAGCTCCTAGAGCTTGGTATGGAAGAATTGACAGTTTCTTGACGAGCTTGGGCTTTACCAAGAGTAAACATGACTCTAACCTTTACTTCAAGGTTATGAATGATGATCCTGTTATATTGTTGTTATATGTGGACGACTTATTTCTAACTACAGAATAAAAACTCATCATTGATTGTAAGAAGAAACTCACTGCAAAATTTGAGATGAAAGACCTTGGCCTAATGCACTATTTATTAGGTCTTGAGGTCTGGCAGAGCCCAGAGAAGATCTTCCTCAATCAAGGGAAGTATGCAGTTGAAATACTGAAGAGGTTTGATATGTTGAAGTGTAAATCCATGAACACACCCATGTAAACTAAGTTGAAGCTCCTGATTGACACTTCATCAGAGTTGGTTGATGGTACATTATACAGACAGATCATTGGATCGTTGATGTATCTGATGAACACTAGGCCAGATATATGTTTTGTTGTGAACACCTTGAGAAAATTTCTGGTAGAACCCAGACATGTTCACCTGGTTGTTGAAAAACATGTGATGATGTACCTTAAGGGTACATTAGATTTTGGTCTCAGTTATAATGGAGATCATGACTTTAGACTAAGTGGATATACAAACTCAGATTGGGATGGAAGTGTCTCTGACAGAAAGAGCACCTCAAGATGTTGTTTCAGTTTGGGGTCAGCCATGATCTCATGGTAGAGTAGGAAACAATCAAGTATTTCTCTTAGAATGACAGAAGAGGAATACATTGATGCATGTTCCACTAGTTGTGAAGCCATATGGCTTCGAAATTTGTTGACAAGTCTATTTGATCCGAAGATGGAAGTAACCTTGATTCTATGTAATAACTAGAGCCGCATAAAAATGACATAGAACCCTGTATTCCATGACAAGTCAAAACACATAGAAATACGATATCATCACATTCGTGACATGGTGTAGAGAGGAGCCATAAACCTCCATTACATTAGCATGGATGAACATGTTGCAGATGTGTTGACCAAGCCTCTGTCTCGTGTGAAGTTTGAGAATGTTCGAGACAAGCTTGGTATAGTCCAAAAGGACCTCCCTTGAAAGGGCGAGTAGTGTTGATGCCAGCCTTGTGCTGAAGATTTCCAACTTCGTGCTGATGTTCTTGTGATGCCAGCCTTGTGCTGAAGATTTTCAGTTTCGTGTTGATTTTGTTGTGATGCCAGCCTTGTGCTAAATATTTCCAACTTCTTGCTGATGTTGTTGTGATGCCAACTTTGTGCTGAAGATTTCTAGCTCCGTGCTGATGTTGTTGTGATGCCAACCTTGTGCTAAAGATTTCCAGCTTCGTGCTGATGTTGTTGTGATGCCAGCCTTGTGCTGACGATTTACAGCTTCGTGTTGATGTTGTTGTGATGCCAACTTTGTGCTTAAGATTTTCAGCTTCGTACTGATGTTATTGAGATGCCAGTTTTGTGCTGAAGATTTCTAGCTTTGTGCTGATGTTGTTAAGATGCCAACTGTTGACACTCGAAACTAAAATGGGTTGCAACAAATCAATCCTGAGGCAACCTCGAACCACTTTGGATTAGAAGCTGCCCTCTTCCAACCCGAGAGGGATCTCTCGAAAAATGTCACAATAGGAATTTAAATAGCGTGAAAAAGATGGGCAGATTTATGGGTAAAAGATAGTCTAGGATTTTTGGAGTTTGGGGGTTAAACCAGGGAAAAGGTCCATTGGGCATGGAGTCAAATGAAAACTGAGAAAAAGAAACAATAGCAGAGATCAAATAACTTGCAGAAAGTGAGGCAAAGTAAGTCTATCTTTCAGCGCTTTGATAGATCATGATGCGGTAGCGGAAAGAAAAAGGAAAGGCCGACGTAGCAAAGGATATATGCAACATTCTGAAAGTGTAGGCTGGTCTTACACCGCTGATAGCTGGTGCAGAGGAAAGACATCAAACAATTACAGAAAACCCAAATCCATTCGTTATAGTAGTGGTCATACTAAAGTATAACGAAGCCCATCGGTTAGAAGAAAACAAAATGTAATGCAGTCGTAATGGATTAAGGAAGACATAAAGCTATGGTAAAGACAATTTTAACTGTGACTAAGAAACATATAAATGCAATCCAAACAGATTTAACACAACTGAAAAGAAGAAGAACATGCTGAAGGAAATCGACCGTGATGAATCTCACAGTCGCAAGTAAAAAATCTCTTTATTACTCCATTAATGGCTTACAAAATCTCAACAATTACAATAGGAATCCTCTTCACAGAGGTTTTCCCCCAGTGCTGCGCTCATGCACCGCCCTGGTTCTGTTACATCTTCTTTCTTTTTAAAAGAGAAAAATCTAAAACAAAACTCTTAGTGTTCTAGGAATCGGAAACGATTCCTCTTCATGAAATTTTTTGAACTGCCAGGTGTTCTGTCATAAGCTCTGCAGGCTACTCGAACTACTACCAATGGCTTTGACAAGTGGACCGAATGATCCCTGCAGCTGTAACGGATTTCTCCCTGGTTGCCCGTCAATTCTATAATCATTATTCTTAATAATGAAATCAAGCCCACTCTGTAGAAATTATCTCTTTTGGCTCGATTCCTAGTGCCATGGCTTGGAAAAATGAACTGCCTCTTCAGTTTCAACAACTTAGAATACGTAGAACGTCGATTCTATAATATGCAACGCACACCCATGTATATGTTTTCATATCCTTCACTACTATCATTGGATTCGGATACCAGTGATCTGAGTTATCAATGCACCTTTTAATCCTCTCTTTCATTATGGCCACCTTCTTCACTCGTGTGGGGATGTGGATACTGAAGTCCACACAATCACCCATGTCAGGACTCCTGTAGAAATTGCTGATGGGCTTTGTGGCAAGCACTGTGTTGGGATACCAGATCTTCTCGTTATCATATCTCAGGGATACCGTTGTTAGGATGTTGATCTCCTCCACAACCATCTGCACACCCTCTATTGAGCACCTGACGCCAACATCAAAAGGATGCATCACGAACAAGAAGATGATAGACTCGAACGCCATTTTACAGGGGTTCCCAAACATAAAAACTACCAGCAAGAGTTGGGAAGATACAACCACAAGAATGTGCGTTGTGGCGATGCCCAATATGAGAAGCCAAATTACTATGATGACTACGCCTATCACCACATTCACCATCTGATGTAATTTATTCACAGCGGTCTTTGTATCGTTCAATGTGAGGGCAAGAGCTCTTCTCCCCCTAAATACATTTACCGCCCGGTTCTTTAGGGCAACCTTTGTGACTCGATTCGAATCTTGAGCTCCTTCAAAAAGACCCATTGCCTTTACTGCCTCCACTTCCTGAAGGAATCTCATCAAATCCTCCAGGCCAATGTACTTGGCACCAGGCTTAGCTACGTTTCTGAAGATTTTTTTTTTTTTTTTGGCAGCAGCCTTAGCCTCCCATTCACTTCTTATCTGCGTCACAGACTCGTCTTCATTGGACACATCGTTGAAGGAATCATCAAGCGGAGACAACACTCCATGCCTCACAATGTTCATTAGTCTCTTCATATTCCAGGCGGAGATATTCTTCTGATTGAGCTTATGCAGGTGGTCTATGGTGATTCCCTGAAATTCTTCTCTCCACACCTATTGATGAATGGCATATATAAGCAGAAGGCCAAGCAGAATCGCGCGAGCGTCGCTTTAGTGTCCTTTCAATTACGGATGCCCCGAAGGAATCGCCAACCGCTGGAGAGACGATTACAGTGCCAGCCATAGATTGCTTTCTCAGGAATTGTTTGACGATTGTGAGCTATCCGCCGAATAGCGTGGCCAACAATCTTCTTGTTAAGCCTTGTGTTGTCAAAGAAACGCAACGGTGCCAAGGTTTGGATGTCAACTGCCTGTCTCCATTTAGCTAGATCGATCACGACCACCAGCATTCTAAGGTTCTGGAAAGCTTTTTGTTCGAGAAGAATGCGGCTGTAAAATTAGTGTGAAAATAATCCCGAGCGCTCAAAGGGTGATGTTGCACCGTTTCGAGACATCGTCTGTTACAGTTGCACCAAGATAGCGTATGCTCCGGTAAAGGGGTAGGTGGATAGAGAGTGCCACCTGGTGGCGATTGGAGACAAATCCGCTGAGTTCTGTGGGTGACCCTTGCAGCTCTCACCAAGGGATTCGTGCAATAAGAAGGTTAGGCGGAAATCGCGATATGGAATTCACCGAGATATCGCAACTGTTTCTGACCCATTCTGTCGCTCGAGCCTCGCCGGGAACTCCGTCGCACCTCAGACTGTAGCCAACGGTCACACTACCGTTTTCATTTTCACGAATATCATTAATGTGGATGCCTCCAGGATGAATCTTTGGCGCTGCCAAACGGCGGATCCTGCGAGATTTCTTCTATGCAAGAACCTTCTCGATACCCTACTGTTACTCAACTGGCGCGGAGAGATCCTGCATCTTCAACAGTAGGTTCCAGTTCTTCCATCCATTATCCTGAACCGCGATGGCCTCCCGCCTCGTAACCTCTTTTTTGTCTTTCTTCCTTTATGATGTCCATTCATGTATCACTGGAGCGATTGGATCAATCGATCAATCGACGATGAGCAATTTACAAGTTTCCGTCTGTGGATAATTTGGTATTGCTGATTTGTATTTGACAAAGCGATCCCATAGTTCTGCTGCAAGTTTGGTAGAAACCAACTCACGGAAAGTCGTTGTCATTGTTGTATCTTTAGCTGATTTGGGGGCACGATATCTAACTGTTGGGAATTCCTTCGTAGACGCAAAAACAGTGGCAAGTCGGCAGGCCATGGTGTCAATGCAAACTTTATAATCTTGAGTCTTATCACTCTGCTCTGCAAATAATTGCTCAAGTGCCCTCTTATTATCTTTTTGTATAACGGAGACCTTCCTTTGCTACCTGCCGCTTATAGATTTTTTCCTCCATTGTTCCATGAGCAACCAAGCGATAGGCGTAAACATGCTTTGTCTGTCCAAATATCCATACATGAAAAAGAGCCTGAAGATCATGTGTTGGATTCCAGGAACCGTCAACAATTATCACACGATTGGCTGCCAAAAGATTTATACCCAATGATCCAGCTCTCTTAACAAGTATAACATTCAGGCAGACATACATAACAGAGAAGACAACAAGTGAAGCATTTGACCATAAGAGCTGCTGATTATTCCCAACTGCATGCAAAAAGGCTTTAGTTGTACCGTTTATAGCAAGAAGCATAATGTATAGGCAGTAGTAACCCAATGCTACTGAAGCTTCTCCATCACTCCATTTTTTACCATATAGTAATCTTATAAGGATATAGGAGTAGCTTGGACCAAATGTAACAAAGAAAAACCCAATTAAGATGACAAGCTTCGTGGCCAAGCATAGAATGTGTTCTAAAGCCACTTTCCCCCGCAAGTGTCTGCCCGGTGCTTCCTTGGCAAAAATTGCAAACGCACTTTCTTCAAACCACCAAACTTCCTGCCTAGTTTTTCTATTAGGCCATATACACCTTGACTGTAAAGTGTATCAAAGAGAACAAGAACAAGTTTCTCTCCTTCTTGAAGGACCAGCTTTTGAAATGACTGGAAGGTGAAGACCAAACAAGTGTGCAACAGTTGTTTGTCAAAATAACAGAGCTGCCTCTTCCTTTCCTATTCCATTTACAATCATAATGTAGGTAGTTGTACACCGAACAAAGGTTGCTATTTCCTCTGTCTTGACACGTAGTCCCAGAAGAAGCAAATTTTGAGCAAGAATGTACAGGGGCTCGGTCAAAAGTTCTAGAAAGCATGCAGCCCCTTACATAACTGCGCAGGCAGGCACGACGAATGCCTTCTCGACTAATAAACAAAATAGTAGTGACTAGCAGATGAAATCGAATTGCATAAAGCGCAAAATCTTCTTCCGCAAGCTGTCGGGCAATCAGTAAATTCAAAACAAATGAAAATGCGCGAGATATCACCTGTGACACTTGGGTAGCACAGTCGATTTTGATATCTTACAACACCAGCTTTGTGCTGAAGATTTCCAGCTTAGTGTTGATGTTGATGATACTCCAACCTTGGTGTTGTGATGATGTTGTATCATCCTCACACAATTATTAATAATGATGATGATGTATTAGTGTTATACTAATCCATGTGGACACAGATGATGATGATGCCATTCCAACTCCTCATTGTGGATGATGATATTGAAGATGAGAAAAACTTCCGATGATTTATAGATATGCTAGTCAATGTTCCAGATGTTGTTGATGTTGATTCCCTCTCTCTCTCTTAATGATGTTGTAGAATACCCTTCTTGTTAAGGGGGAGAGTTGAAATATTGTAACTGCAAAGTGTATTCTATTTATTATTGAGTTATTATTCATTAGATCAATCCCATTTTGTGGATTTTTCATGTCGTTCCTTATACTTAACCAAATCCCCTTTTTGAGGATTGGTCAAATCCTAATTGTATTATGCAAATTAAGAAGCCGCCCCCCAGGCCTAATTAAAGTGGTTTTAACGACTAAGAAGACAATTCAACCCTACCCAGTGAAGAGATACCTTTCCAGCGCCTGCCATCTTGTATAAATAAAGGAAGACAACACCTCATTATCTCACTCACTCATTCGCTCATCAAGTGTGCAAGTTTGGTAGCTGCAATTGGGAGAAGAAGGAAGAGAGAGGTGCATTGCTTAGTGTTGGATATTCTCTAGTGTTTTGGTTTGTTGTCTTGGCATTGTATTGGCTATCTATATTAAGGAAGTTTTTCCTGGGTTTTCTCCCCCATGAGGGTTTCTCGGGATAAATGTTGTGTATCTTGTGATTGTGTTTCTCTTAGTGATCCTAGCTATGCTATTGTTATCTAGTAAATTGAAAATAAACCTAATAATAACTCAAAACTTAACATTCAAAACTCCTGAACTTTGGGAGTTTCAACAAACTCACACCGTGTTCCTCTTGAATGCTGAAGTAGAAAATTGTTGAATCGATAATCAAAGATCAACGATCCACAGGACCCGTTGAAATCCATGGCGTGGAATGGTTTCGGGATTTCGGGCTTCGAAGATTCTTCCTACTCCAACACTCTATGCTCCTGGAGAGTCGAACTCTGAATTAGATTGGACAGTTCTCGTTCCTTCACAGATCGACGACTTAACCTTGCTTCACAACTCTAAGATTTGGGAATTTTTGAAGAACCACTTCACAGATATCCTAGAGTATTGAATATTCGGATCTTGAGATCTACTGCCACGAGTCTACCGTTTATAAATGGTGGGGATCTACTCCACTCTTCTAGCTTCGGGGGGTTGTCAACCCTTCACAATCGTGTCCCCTTTCTCCCGTATGGCTGGGCTTTCAGACTCGATAATCTGATGACACGTGTCCAATGAAATCAACGCTTCAGATGGGTTTTCGGACTTCGAAACTTCGAAGGTTCCGACTTTGGCGCCTCCTTGAATGAAATTTACCGAACTTGCGAAGTCCGAAGGACTTCTAATGGTAACTCTCGAGCTACTTTCCCAGATCTAGTGGCTAGGAAAGGATTGGTTTCTCCATGAGTGGATCTCTTCCGCTCATCCTCCCAACTAATAAATTCCTCCTTTTTCAAAGGATCTTGGTCACTATCCTTCCTGAGCTTGACCAAGTGAGGAAATTTGAAGCTCTGTGCCTTCTTTTTCACTCCTTTGAACACTTCATAAATTTAGACTTAGAAGGTTTTCTAATTCACTCCTGCATGCCTCTGGTGTCTGTTCACCTCAAACTATGGGGTCTCCTTGTGAAATTTCCTGCACTCCTTACGCTCTCTAGACTTAGACTCTTCAACACTCCAACTGAGTGTAGTCCCAATGCACAACTTGCCCGAGTTTTTTCTCAAACTTTGCTCTCCTCCAAGCAACTGTTCACTCCTTGCACTTCCTCTGCAAAGTTTCACATTATCTCTTTTGAGCTTCTGAGTCAGAATCGACTCAACCTTCACACACCTTGCAGGCACTGTGCACTCCTTTCACCAGAGCTCTTAGAAGATAAACAATTGAAACTTAAAGAAACATTAACAGTTCCTTTATCTAACTCAAAAATGCATACATATGAGCATAATCAATCACAACAAACAAATAACACAACATTCACTCAATGAAATCAGAAATAAGTAACACCATGCATTTGGAATCAAACCTCTTCTACTTGTATTCATTCAACAAAGTATGTACATGGACTCATACAGTTCTCAATAGCTCTCTACAATAATCAACAACAATAACCCCAATCTCAACAACCTTAACAATGAGGTTCAACAACAAAATACAATTGTCTTCAACAACCTCATTTCGGCATAGATTACATATATTTAGACACAAGGGGATTCTCGAGCCTTCCCTCCAACCTACCTTAATTCTATCCCATCACAATTAAAACATTCATATACTAAGGCCTATTACAATGAATGAGCATTTACAAACTAGATAAGAGCTGACGCTTGAAATCTGTACAATCCTACAGATAATTAAGACGATTACAATCTCTTGCAATCTTATACAATGGCTCAAGCCTCCAAATATTAAAAGATCTTTAATTACAATGTTTAAAAAATTTAAGATTATGCGCCCTCCTTGGGATCAAAACCGACTTTAAATGTGCATGTTGGGCGTTGAGCTGTCTTCTGCTCGACCTCTCTAGACTGATGACGATGCTCCTGCATCATAATCATCTAAAAAAAATATTCATGGGATCCTGTACTATTTTTCCATGTCTCTGAATATCAGATTCAATTACCCAACCAATATCCTTTGTTGGGTGATCTTTCCACTTCACTAGGTACTCAAAATAAGTCTTCCTGCTGGTCTTCTTACCAATCCTTTTGATCTAAAATTTTCTCCATCTGTGGCTTTTCTGTTGTGGGTATCTGCTTCTCCCACTAGATTTCCTTATGATCATTTGATTCTCCTGTATCATCTATCTTGTAATGGTACATGTCTGCAACATTGAATATCGGTGATATTTCAATATTTTCTGGCAACTCAATTTCATGAGTGTTGGCAACAAATTTTATGAGGATTTTACATGGCCCTATATTCTTCATCTTTAATTTGTTATATGTCCCCCTTGGGAACATTTCCTTCCTCAGATGTGTTGGAAAAACAGGACCGTGGAGAAATAAAATAAAGCAAATGCAGAAACAAAACACAGAAGATACACAATACAATAGAGACATAGATTTACATGGTTCACCCAGTGTGGTCTACGTTCACCAGAGAAATTGCCAGGTCCTTCCTTTATTATTATCCATCATATGAAGGGATACAACCTACAACAAACCTGTTGTAACTTCCTCTTCTTTCTCTCACAGTCTCCTACCTCAGAATACAATATTCACCATCAACCATAGCCGCAATACATTTCCCTCATAAAAGAGGGTTGCCTTCTAGGGAAAAAAAACCTAACATAATATCTACCGTTAGATCTGTGACCTTATAATGAACGGTCCAGATTTACAATGAAATTACAATATACATTTACAAGGCAATTTTTCCTTCGGGGCCTGCTTTTCCCCAGACCCCCTAGCCGGGGGGATAGCCCCCCCGGACCCCGCAGAGGGGGTACCCCCCCTCTGCACTCCACCACATGGAAGAGTGTATATACTTCTGGGGTGTAAATACTTCATGGAGTATAAACATGACTGAAAGTAAAAGACCTCTGAATCAAGAAGATAATCAAGCTCCACAACCAAAAATCTCCCACTTGGAGACTGATCTCAACAACTCCACCGCTGCTATATATGCCGGACTATGAACCTTCTTGGACCTGGAAAATTCCTCATCTTCATCTTCATTCTTGAAGACCAACTGAAACTGAGCAGGAACTCAGTTTCTCCCTGG
>SNQJ01S0045334.1:0-20188 GCA_010110895.2 Picea sitchensis | reverse complement strand
TCTTCATTAGAAATACCTTATTGGACGCTGAGGGTTTTTCATACAATTTGGCCAATGCGTCCATCAAACCCTTTGTTGTCTTTTCTTTCGAAATATTGAAAGCCACCGACGCTGCCAGGCTCAGCCGTATCGTTCCTAGAGCCTTTCTGTCAAGAATCTCCCATTCTTCATCCTTCGTAGCCGACAACTTCTTTGTTATTCCGCCCAATGTTAGGAATAGATCCTTCTGATATAAATAGTCTTCCATCTGCATCTTCCATAACTGGTAGTTTTGGCCGTTAAATTTCTTGACCCTAAACTTTCCGTCTTCCGACATTGCTCCCACTCGAACCAGAAACCCTCTTTTCCTGCGAGTTACCTTTCGCTCTGATATCAGTTGTTGGAAAAACAAGACCGTGGATCAATAAAATAAAACAAATGCAGAAACAAAACACAGAAGATACACAATACAATAGAGACACAGATTTACGTGGTTCACCCAGTGTGGGCTACGTCCACCAGAGAAATTGCTAGATCCTTTTATTATTATCCAGCATATGAAGGGATACAACCTACAACAAACTCGTTGTAACTTCCTCTTCTTTCTCTCACAGTCTCCTACCTCAGAATACAATATTCACCATCAACCATAGCTCCAATACATTTCCCTCATAAAAGAGGGTTGGCTTCTAGGGAAAAAAACCCTAACATAATCTCTACCGTTAGATCTGCGACCTTCTAATGAACGGTCTAGATTTATAATGAAATTACAATATACATTTACAAGGCAATTTTTCCTTCGGGGGACGCTGCCCCCGAATCCCCGCTTTCCCGTAGAGGGGGTACCCCCCCTCTGCACTCCCCCGTGTGGAAGAGTGTACATACTTCTGGGGTGTAAATACTTCATGGGGTATAAGCACGGTTGAAAGTAAAAGACCTCTTAATCAAGAAGATAATCAGGCTCCACAACCAACAAGATGTGCTAAAACTTGATCTCCAACTTTGAAATGAACCTCTCTTCTCCTTTGATTAATGAAACTCTTGTACTTCTGGCTGCAATCCTGTAACTTTCCCTTTATCTGATCATGTAGCTTTTGTATCTCTGCAACAAAGTCTTCTTCTCCTGCACTTCAAAAATCATCATGTCCTAAATTTATTAACTCCAAAATTCCTCTCAGATGCATTCCATACACTGTCTGAAATGGACTCTTTCCATTGCTTCTGTTCGGTGAATCATTATAAGAAAACTCTACCTAGTGCAAAATTTGATCCCACTAACGGTGATGTTTAGTGACCAAAATCCCCAAAAAATTTCCCAAACTTCGATTTACCACCTCAGTTTGTCCATCTGTCTGAGGGTTATATGTTGAAATGAAGGACAATTTCATCCCCATATTCTTCCACAAAGTTCTCCAAAAGTGTCCCATGAATTTGGTATCTTTGTCTGAGACTATACTTCCGGGAAAGCCATGTAATCTCCCAACCTCCTTGAAAAATAAATTGGCTATGTGAGTAGCATCACTGGTTTTCTGGCATGGTATGAAATGTGCCATCTTTGAAAATCTGTCAACCACTACAAATATGGAATCACTCCCCCTCTGGGTTCTTGGAAATCCCAACAAAAAATCCATGCTTATGGAATCCCACAGCCTGTCTAGAATAGGCAATGGCTGATATAGACTAGTGTTTTGTTGTTTCCCTTTGGCATACTGGAAAAGTCTACATTTGTCCATGAATTTCTTCACATCGGACCTTATACCTAGCCAATGGTATGAATAAATCAACTGTGCATAAGTCTTATCATGGCCAAAGTGTCCAACCAATCCCCCACTATGATTTTCTTTCAACAGATTGTCTCTCATTGAGCATTTCGGTATACATAATTGGCTCCCCTTGAACAACGATCCATCCTGGATCAAATATTCCATCCATTGGCTTCTGTCCCTTAGCAAAGGGTTTTCAAATGCTTTGTAATCCTCCTTGAAACATGGATATTTTTGATACATCCCCTTAAGGTGTTCAAACCTTAAGGTCTCTAGTTGGAATTCCTGCATAATCAGACATCTCTTGCTCAAAGCATAAACAAATTTGTTAGCACTACCACTAATGTGCTTAGTAACAAAAGTAAAATTTTGCATGAATTCTACCCATTTATCGTGTCTTTGATTCAAATTCTCATGTCTGGTTATGAACTGTAAAGCCTGATTGTCACCGTACAAGACAAACTCCTTCGGAATAAGGTAATGCCTCCACTTTTTCAGAGCTTGTATTACAACATAAAACTCTTTGTCATATGTTGATTACTTCCTCTTAGTGTCATTCAACTTCTCACTGAAATAAGCAACATGATTATTGTCTTGTCTCAAAACTACACTAATAGCTATCCCACTTGCATCACATCTCACCTGAAATGTTTTCTTGAAATCTGGTAGAACCAGAATCAGTTGTTCTGTTATCTTCTCCGTCAATACTGTGAAGCCTTTTTCAACTTCTGTTGTCCAATTAAAGGATCTATGATTTTTCTTTACAGTGTCTAGTATGGGTGCACAAATGCTACTGAAATTCCTGATGAATTTCCTATAACAAATTGCCAACCCATAAAAAATTCTTACCTCAAACACACTTCTTAGAGAAGTCCATTCTCTGATTGACCTCACCTTCTCTGGATCTATGTTCAACTCATTTGAAGAGATCAAAAAACCCAAGTATATGATTTTTGTCTTCATGAAAGAACATTTCTTCAGATTTATCAACAACTTCTCCTGCTGCAACCTCCTCAACACTAGTTTCAAGTGCCTCAAATGTTCTCCTTCAGTCTCACTGAAAACTAAAATGTCATCTAAATACACAATTACAAACTTACCAATGAAATCCTTGAGTACTTCATTGATTAACCTCGTGAATGTTCTTGGGGAATTTGTTAATCCAAATGGCATAACAAGCCACTCATATAATCCTTCATTCATCTTGAATGTTGTCTTCCATTCATCTCATTCTCTCATTATTATATGACGATAGCCACTTTTCAAGTCTATCTTGGAAAAATAATTTTATCCACTCAAACAATCCATCAAATCATCCATTCTGGGTAAAGGAAATCTATACCTGATGGTTATCTTGTTGATGGCTCTATAATCTATGCACATTCTCCATCCTCCATCTTTCTTTGGACTTAACATAGTTGGTACTGCGCATGGACTCAAGCTTTCTCTAAACAAACCTTTATCCAAAAACTCTTGGAATTTATTCTTGACCTCTTCATTCTCTTGAGGTGTCAACCAATACGCTGCTTTATTTGGAAAACTTGATCCTATAATAAGGTCAATGTGATGACTAATACTCCTTATGGGTGGTAAAGAATGAGGTAATTCATCCACCACGATGTCAACAAACTCATCCAACAATTCTTGAATTTCTACAGGTAGATCATCCATAGAAGTGTTCGTAAGGATGACTCTGGGATTTCTTACCACAACAAACTGCATTTCTTGTTCTTTCTTGGCTTCGTTCAAGAGTTCCTTCCCACTCATGAGAAGTATACTAGGACTAGCTTCTTCCTTGACTCCTTTATCTTATATTGGCAGTAACATATGCTTGCAACCATTCTTCTCAAGGGTGTAATTATTTTCCCTTCCATCATGTACGAGATTTTTGTCATGTTGCCACGGTCTTTCCAACAAAAATGGCAAACATCCATGGGTATGACATCACACAAAATCTCATCTCTATAACCTACTATTTTAAACTCAACCTTACACTATCGACTTGCCATCACTTGGTGTCCTTTCTGCAACCATGATACTTTGTATGGGTTTTGATGTGAAGTTGTATCCAACTCCATCTTTTCCACCATTTCTGTGGATACCATATTATCAATGCTCCCACTATCTATAATCAATTTTCATACCCGATATTTTGTCTTGCAAGCATACCAGAATAGACTGTTCCTTTGGACTGGATATTTTTCCTCTTTCTCTGGTTTTATGAGAACTTTCCTCATCATGAGGGATCTCCCATACTCTGTGGTTTCTGCCTCCACATTCCTCTTCTGTGCTTCGAAAAAGTGAGCTTCTCCATCTTTATTTTTCTCAGGACAATCCCAAGACATATGCCCTGTCTTTCCACAAGAATAACATTTCACTTCTCTTCTGCCTCTTCTTCTTCCTCAAGAAAAAGAGTTTCTTCCACCATAGTGTCCACCTCTGGAACTTCCTCCTCTTTTTGTCTGACTATGATACTTCTCAGCCTCAGTTTTGGGTTTTTGAAATTTCTCTCGGAAAATTCCTCTACCTCTGTTTGGATTTTTCCCTCTGTTTCCCTGGCTTTTCTTCCTGGCCAACTTTTTCTCTGCTTTCAGTGCCACTGGATAACAATCCTCTATAGTTCTTATTGTCATCATACTGATTTCATCTTGAATCTCATACCTCTGGCCATTTATATACCTAATAATTTTTCTTCATCGTTCTCTCAATGACCTACTCTGATGTTCAACCTGTAAAATTCTTCAGTGTATTCTTTCATTGACAAGCCCTTCTGTCTTAGGTTCTGTAATTTCCTAAAAAAAATTATTTGATAATATTTGGGTATGAATTTAGTTACCATTCTATCCCAAATTTTGATTTTGGACTTACCTTTGCATCTTCTGTCAGCCTGTAGTTCATCCCACCACAAYGTTGCATGTCCCTTTAGTCTAGTAACACCGTGCTTCAATTTATTTTCATCATCGATCTCCTCATAATCAAAGTACTTGTCCAAAGAAATTATCCAATCCAACAACTCTTCAACATCTAAGTTTCCTTCATACATTGGGACTTCTATTTTTTCTCTAGCTCCCATTTTGATGACAACTCTCAATAGTTTCTCTTCTGTAACTTCTTCTCCTATAGCTCCTTATGCTTATACTTCTTCACTCTCAGCCTCACTGATGTCACCAACATTGGGTGCTCTTCTTTGTGCTGTTTCCATGGCATCTAATCTCACACAGAGTCGCCTCATATCTTCTTCCATTGATGGATTTGCTACAGGTTTGTCCTTGCGTCTCCTTGGTGGTATGGTACCAAGTTTTTCTTCACACATAACACAATTTGGGCTCTGATACCACTTGACGCAAACCCCCACCCACTCTCTGGGTCTACGCGACCTCCCGGTCTAGGATCGTTTAACTTTGGGAGCTGAATTATCTCTCAGGCCCCTGCTGAGCCCTTAAAACAATTCTCACAGGTCCTAAGTCCTTCTTCCTGAATGAAAAATCCTCTTTTTGGGAGCCCCTGAATACTCACAAGCCCTTCAAGGGTCTATGGGCCAAAAACCATGGGATGAATATCCAATCTTCGAATAATTCAGGACTTCGGAATTCTCGGACTTTGGGAGTTTCAACAAACTCGCATTGCGTTCCTCCCAAATGTTGAAGTAGCAAATTACCGAATCGATAATCAAAGATCAATGGTCCACAAGACCTATTGAAATCCATGGTGTGGAATGATTTCGAGATTTCAAGCTTCGGCGATTTTGCCCGCTCCAACACTCTATGCTCCTAGAGATCTAAACTTCGAATCAGATTGGACAGTTCGCATTCCTTCACAGATCGACGACTTAACATTGCTTCACAACTCCAAGTTGCGGGTCTTTTCAAAGAACCACTTCATAGATCTCCCAAAGTATTGAATATCCGGATCTTGAGATCTATTGCCACACGTATCTCGTTTATCAATGGCGGGGATATACTCCGCTCTTCGAGCTTCGGGAGATTGTCAAACCTTCACAATCACGTCCCCTTTCTCCCAGGTGGCCATTCTTCCAGACTCAAAAATCCGCCGACTTGTGTCCACTGAACTCAACGCTCCAGATGGGTTTTCAAACTTCAAAACTTCAAGGGTTTCGATTCTTGCGCCTCCTCTAATGAAATTTATCGAACTCGCGAAGTCTAAAGGACTTCCGATGGTAACTCCCAAGCTACTTTCACAGATCTAGAGGCTAGAAAAGGCTTGGTTTCTCCATGAGTGGATCTTGTTCGCTCGCCCTCCTAACTAATAAACTCCTCCTTTTTCAAAGGATCTTGGTCACTATCCTTCCTTAGCTTGACCAAGCGAGGAAATTTGAACCTTTGTGCGTTCTTTTGCACTCCTCTGAACACTTCACAACTTCAGACTTAGAAGGTTTTCTAAGTCACTCCTGCACGCCTCTAGTGTCTTTTTGCCTCAAACTCTGGGGTCTCCTTGTGAAATTTCATGCACTCCTTCTGCTCTCTAGACTTAGACTCTTCAACACTCCAACTGAGTGCATGCTCAATGCACACCTTGCACGAGTTTTTTCTCAAAATTTTCTCTCCTCCAAGCAACTATGCACTCCTTGCACTTCCTCTACAAAGTTTCACGTTATCTCTTCTGATCTTCCGAGTCAGAATCTACTTAGCCTTCGCACACCTTGCAGGCACTGTGCACTCCTTGCACCAGATCTCTCAGAAGAGAAACAATTGAAGCTTAAAGAAACATTAACAATTACTCTATCTAACTAAGAAATGCATACATATGAGCATAATCAACCACAATAAGAAAATAACACAACATTCACTCAACGAACTTAGAAATAAGTAACACCGTGCATTTGGAAGCAAACCTCTTCTTCTTGTATTCATTCAGAAAAGTGTGTACATGGACTCATACAGTTCTCAACATCTCTCTACAATATTTATGGTTTTGATCGGAAAAGCCACAGTGTTGTCAATAGACTGTCGACGTTTCAAATCCAGATCAGGATCCATCTTCAGGACAATGAGCCTGGGTTAAGAAAAATGGAAGAGCTGGTATACATACTGGAAGTGTGGGAAAGTTTTCTTTCTACACCTAAACAACATATCCAAAGAAATAAAATTCACCATGGAACTCAAAGAGAATGATAGCATCCCCTTCCTAGACGTTCTTATCAAAAGGAAGAGTAATGGTGATCTTGGACATGCAGTGTATAGAAAGAAGACCCACACTGAGAACTATCTCCACACCAATTCCCATCACCACCCCAACCAAAAACTAGGTGTCTTAAAAACTTTAGCCACTAGAGCCATAATAATCTCTGATGAAACACACCTAGATAAGGAAACATATCACCTTACTAAGACTTTTAAGAACATAGGGTATAAACAAAAAGACATTAAGAACGCAATAAACAAAGCCCTAGAAATAACCCGCAATAATCCCAATGCCCCTAAAGACCAAAACCCAAATAGAAGTGCCTACCTTCCTTACATCCAAGGAGTGACCGACATAATTGCAAGAGTCCTCAGTAAAAAAAGAGATTAAAACCTCCTTCAAACCCCTTGAAACCATCAAACAGAGTATGAGATCCATCAAAGACAAACTTAACCCTCACAATGGCAAAGGAATCTACAAAATAGAGTGCTCATGCGGTAAATGCTACATTGGTGAAACCGGTCTCTCCTTCCAAGTTAGGATAAAAGAACATGGAGCTGACATCAAGAACGAACGCATCCCCACCTATGCCCTAGCTGAACACTCCATTAAAACAAGACACCGTGCTCGCCTAGAAGACACCAAAATCCTCGCCAAAGAGAATCACCTCTTCAAACGTCGTATTAGAGAAACCATTGAAATCCGTAAACATCCTAACAAACTTAACAAAGATAGTGGGTTAGAACTGAGCGAAAACTGGCTCCCCCTGATCCACAAAAAACAACAATTATCTTTGATAATTTTCATTTCTTATTATAAATTAATTTATTCATAAGAAAACCCCCTCCCAATTAATTTTAATTCTATGACAACCTAATAACCTCTTAAATAACCTAAGAACATAATTGATTAATATCAAAAATTAATCCTGAAGTAATAAACACTTAGAATATAGATTAGCATGAAGGGAAAACCCCTTTTATCTTATAAATTACTTAATACCTATAACCTAACCCTAGAACCTATTAATCTAAAAGAAGAGATTAATACACAACATTAAATTAATAATAACCCTTTATTTACCTTATAACCCAAAACAAACACATTTAGAAACCCTTTTATTAAACTCATAAACAAACACTTAATTCTTCTTTTTAATTATATAGTTTATACCTTAACCTTAGATTTTAATACCTTAACCCTATAATAAATTTAATAATCCACTTTTTACCTATTAACTAAACCCTAGAGCATTAAATAATGTTAAAATAAAAATCTAAATTAATAATAAACTATTATAAATAAACAAATTATTAAACCCTAGAAATCTTAGCAAATAATTAAAAATTTTAAATAATTCTACTCTAAACCTAGCCGACACTGAAAACTTTCCCACACTTCCAATTTTTATACCAACTCTTCCCTTTTTCTTAACCTAGGCTCATTGTCCTGAAGATGGATCCTGATCTGGATCTGAAACGTCGACAGTCTATTGACAACACTGTGGCTTTTCCGATCAAAACCATAAATCCCAACCACAACAATCTCACTCATCAGATTATTTCCCTATATGGTAGGGAAACTCTGGACGAAATTCGAGTTTTAGAAAATCTTAGGGGTTAAAATTAAGAGAAGAGTGGTAGATCTGGAATTTCTCAAGAAATGCAGAGATGAAAACGTGCTACCCAAATTTGCACAGATCCAACATAGAACCAAGAACAAATGGAACAATGTGGCCTTCTCCAGACTGGGGTTATCCATTGTTAGAGGCGAAATTAAAAAGAATAGATGTAGTATGGAACGCACATCCAAAAATGCATTAAAACTCCACCTGAAATTAGCGCAGGTTGTGGCACCCGAACTGTGGAAGATAGTTGATGCCTTGGCAACAATGAAAGCAAAGAAAGCGTGCACAAAAGCTCATAACAGACACTCGTCCAAATTAAAACAACTTTTGAACAACAAAAACGGCCCAGACACCAACACAAAGAACGTGGTAAACTTATCTGCGCGCGTGCTAAACGAAACATAAATGACTATTTTGGGAAGAGGATTAAGCTTCGCGGTCTCACCAACCTCCATCCCCACGGATAATATTATTTTCTGCATAGAGGATGGCATACAAAATCTTAGTGATGAAGACAAAGAATCAATAAGACAAGACTGCTCAGTCATCCTACGCAAAGCCAAACCTCCAAAAAGTAATATGAATAAAGAGGAACGTGTAGCCCTAAAGAACCTAAGAAACGGTGAAAATTTGGTTATTCTCAAGGCAGACAAAGGAGGTGCTATTGTTCTTATGAACATGGATGAATACAACAAGAAAATGATAGAACACCTAACCAAGAGTGGCAGCTATAGGAAACTAGATTTCAATCCCATCAAGAAGATTATAAGGCAAGTAAAGAAAGCCATCAACAATTCTAACCTAGACGAGAGAACCAAAAAATGCCTAACCCCCAACAACGAGATCACCCCAAGAATATACGGTCTGCCAAAAATTCACAAAGAAGACGTCCCTTTTAGACCCATAGTGAATACCATAGGTTCACCAACCTATGAGCTGGCTAAACACGTAGCTAAGATCCTTAGCCCTCTAGTAGGCCACACTGACTCTTTCATCAAAGACTCCAATGATTTTATCAATATCATTAAAAATGAAAAGGTAGGGCCTCAAGACACCCTCCTAAGCTTTGATGTAGTCTCCCTTTTCACTAAAATCCCCTTAGATGAAGCTATCCAAATTGTCAAAGAAGTCACCGATCCAGAAACAACTAAACTAGCCAAGGTTTGCTTATGCTCCACTTTCTTCAGTTACCAAGGAGAGTTCTATGAACAAACCATCAGCGTAGCAATGGGATCCCCACTGTCCCCCATTGTTGCCAACCTTTTCATGGATAATTTTGAAAAAAGATCCATGGACTCCTTTCCCCTAAAACCCTCGAGGTGGAAAAGATATGTTGATGATACAAATGTTCTCTGGCCCCATGGAAAAATTGAATTACATAAATTCTTTCTACACCTAAACAACATATCTGAAGAAATAAAATTCACCATGGAACTCAAAGAGAACGATAGCATCCCCTTCCTAGACGTTCTTATCAAAAGGAAGAGTAATGGTGATCTTGGACATGCGGTGTATAGAAAGAAGACGCACACTGAGAACTATCTCCACGCCAATTCCCATCACCACCCCAACCAGAAACTAGGTGTCTTAAAAACTTTAGCCACTAGAGCCATAAGAATCTCTGATGAAACACACCTAGATAAGGAAATAGATCACCTTACTAAGACTTTTAAGAACATAGGGTATAAACAAAAACACATTAAGAACACAATAAACAAAGCCCTAGAAATAACCCACAATAATCCCAATGCCCCTAAAGACCAAAACCTGAATAGAAGTGCCTACCTTCCTTACATCCAAGGAGTGACCGATAGAATTGCAAGAGTCATTAGTAAAAAAGAGATTAAAACCTCCTTCAAACCCCTTGAAACCATCAAACAGAGTATGAGATCCATCAAAGACAAACTTAACCCTCACAATGGCAAAGGAATCTACAAAATAGAGTGCTCATGCGGTAAATGCTACATTGGTGAAATCGATCGCTCCTTCCAAGTTAGGATAAAAGAACATGGAGATGACATCAAGAACGAACGCATCCACACCTCTGCCCTAGCTGAACACTCCATTAAAACAAGACACCATGCTCGCCTAGAAGACACCAAAATCCTCGCCAAAGAGAATCACCTCTTCAAACGTCGTATTAGAGAAGCCATTGAAATCCGTAAACATTCTAACAACCTTAACAGAGACAATGGGTTAGAACTGAGCGAAAACTGGCTCCCCTTGATCCACAAAAAACAACAATAATCTTTGATCATTTTCATTTCTTATTATAAATTAATTTATTCATAAGAAAATCCCCTCCCAATTAATTTTAATTCTATGACAACTTAATAACCTCTTAAATAACCTAAGAACATAATTGATTAATATCAAAAATTAACCCTGAAGTAATAAACACTTAGAATATAGATTAGCATGAAGGGAAAATCCCTTTTATCTTGTAAATTACTTAATAACTATAACCTAACCCTAGAACCTATTAATCTAAAAGAAGACATTAATACACAACATTAAATTAATAATAACCCTTTATTTACCTTATAACCCAAAACAAACACATTTAGAAACCCTTTTATTAAACTCATAAACAAACACTTACTTCTTCTTTTTAATTATTTAGTTTATACCTTAACCTTAGATTTTAATACCTTAACCCTATAATAAATTTAATAATCCACTTTTTACCTATTAACTAAACCCTAGAGCATTAAATAATGTTAAAATAAAAACCTAAATTAATAATAAGCTATTATAAATAAACAAATTATTAAACCCTAGAAATCTTAGCAAATAATTAAAATTTTTAAATAATTCTACTCTAAACCTAGCCGACACTGAAAACTTTCCCACACTTCCAGTATTTATACCAACTCTTCCCTTTTTCTTAACCTAGGCTCATTGTCCTGAAGATGGATCCTGATCTGGATCCGAAACGTCGACAGTCTATTGACAACACTGTGGCTTTTCCGATCAAAACCATAAATCCCAACCACAACAATCTCACTCATCTCGTTACAATAATCAACAACAATAACGCCAATCTCAACAACCTTAATAATGAGGTTCAACATCAAAATACAATTGTCTTCAACAACCTCATTTCAGCATAGATTACATATATTTATACACGAGGGGCTTCTCGAGCCTTCCCTCCAACTTACCTTAATGCTATCCTATCACAATTAAAACAATCATCTACTAAGGCCTATTACAATGAATGAGCATTTACAAACTAGATAAGAGATGATGCTCGAAATCTGTACAATCCTATAGATAATTAAGATGATTAAATCTCTTGTGATCTTATACAATGGCTCAAGCCTCCAAATATTAAAATATATTTAATTACAATGTTTCAAAAATTTAAGATGATGCCCCCTCCTTGGGATCAAAACCGACTTTAAATGTGTGCACTGGGCGCTGATTTGTCCTCCGCTCAGCCTCTCTAGACTGATGACGTTGCTCCTGCATCACCAAGTCATAAGCTATCAAACTTATTGTGCATTCTCAAATTTTATTTCCTTTTGTCCCACGAAAGTATAAGGTCACCGTCTTCAAAATTCATTTGTCTTGTTTTATGATCAAACACCCCTTTAGTTTTATCTTGGTTCTTTTCCATTTGATCTCAAGAATTCCTCCTCAACTCATCGAATTGTACAAATTGGTTGATTCTTCCCTGTAATGCCTCCTTATTGGTCATATATTGTTGCACAAACTGGTGGGTAGGGAACTATAGGTTGATTGGCAGTTTGGCTTCCAATCCATATAATAGCTCAGACGAGGTTTTTCTGTGTAATTTTTAGTTGTAATATTTTCTTCCCATAATTCATACTTGATCTTATTATCCCAAGTCTTCTTGTTCTCTCCTACAATCTTCTTGATAATATTCATCATATTCTTATTGCTAGATTCTCAAGAATTTCTCCTCGACTCATCGAGTTGTACAAATTGGTTGATTCTTCCTTGTAATGCCTCTTTATTGGTCATATATTGTTGCGCAAACTGGTGGGTAGGGATCTATAGGTTGATTGGCAGTTTGGCTTCCAATCCATATAATAGATCAGACAAAGTTTTTCTGTGTAATTTTTAGTTGTGATATTTTCTTCCCATAATTCATACTTGATCTTATCATCCCAAGTCTTCTTGTTCTCTCCTACAATCTTCTTGATAATATTCATTAGATTCTTATTGCTAGATTCTACCAATCTGTTTCCTTGGGGATAGTAGTTGGATGAGTGAGACAAAACAATTCCATACTTGAAATAGAAATTTTCTAAACCTAAAGAGATGAAGGATTTTGCGTTATTAGTGGTGATCTTGGCAGGGGCACCGAACCTTGTTATTATTATATCTTAAAAGAAACTCATCATGACTTACTCGATTGTTTTTTTCGTTGGGATAACTTCTACCCACCTAGTGAAATAGTTTATAGCAGTCAACACCCAAAAATATCAGTGGTTGGAGTTATCCTTAAACTCACCAATGAAATCTAAAACCCATTGTTGGAAAGGAGCCTCAACAACGAATGACTTTAGAGGCAAGGCGGTCAATCGTTGTTTTCTTGAAAATAATTGACAAGGATGGAAAGACCTGCCATATCGATGAGTATCAGTAAACGAGGTAGGACAATAATAACTAGCTCTCAAAATATTGTGGGCGATGGTGCATGCAACGAAATGGAGTTCCTTTATCAACGTGTCAACTTCATCCTAGTTTACACACCTAAGGATAATTCCATCAGGGTTCCTCCACCCTAGACCATATTTAGTCAAACAATACTTCATGGCCTTCAATCTCTATAATATTCTCTTTTGATCTACTAAGTGGTAGGGGCATGAGAGATTCTTCAAGTAGTATATGATGCTAGAATCCACTCATCATGTTCTAGCTCGCTCAAAACTACATTGACTTGGTCATTTTCTCCTATTTTTATATATTCTTCATTACTCTCAGTCAACATCTTGGCTAAACCTTGTCATCTAATGATCTTAGTGGGATTAATATCTAAGTCATATTCATGAATATTTGACACCCACTTTCCCTGAGTTCCAATGAAATCTTGCTAAGAGAGGACATTCTTGACAACAAGGTATGACACATATGCTTTGATCTTTTTATAACCAACATAGCTTCTAAATTGCTTCATTGGCTTGACTAGGGCATAATCTTACTTATCAGTGATTGAATAATTCAATTCAACATCTCTAAGGGTTTTTTATCATGAAGGCAATGGGTTGCTCATAATCATCGTTATTCTTCTACAATAGTACTCTAGCAATAGTGTATTGGGAAGAAAATGAAAAAATCATGAAGTCCCAGGAATAATCAGGGTTAACGAGGACATGTTTCATAGTGATTGCCTCCTTGATATCTTCAAAGGATCTTATATTGTCATCATACCATTTGAATAATGCATCTTTTTTTAGTAAAACATTCATTGGTTTGACCTTTTCGGCAAAGTTTGGGATTAATCTTCTTATAAAGTTGATCTTACCAAAGAACGATTGCAAGGACTTCTTACATGTCCAGGGAGGGATTTTATTAATAGATACAATTATTTCTGGATAAATTGAGATACCTTCTTTAGAAACCACATGGCCTAACAACTTCTCTTTATCAATATCAAAGATTGACTTCTTGGGATTTAGAAAATACCACACTTCCTATATCACTCAAATATATTCTTAAGGTGAAAAACATGTGTGTTCTTTGCTTGGAAACAACCATTAAATCATCTTGATATATCTCTATGATTTTCCCTATTAAGTCCCTAAAGGTGAAATCCATTTCTTTTTGGAAGGTAGATCCAACATTCATGAGACTAAAGGGTATCCTCAAATACATAAAGGTTCCCCAAGTGGTGTTAAAGGCAGTGTTAAGTTGATCCTCCTCCCTTACTAAGACTTGGTTATACCTAGAAAAACCATCCAACATTGACATCATCTCGACACCGATGACTCTTTGCAACAAGTGTTCCATGTTGGAAAGAGGGTAATTGTCCTTAAGCGATAGTCGGTTAAGTTTTCTAAAGTGCACACATAGTAAAGTGTCTCAGCTCTTCCTTAGAACAACAACCAAGTTGGACATCCAAGAGGAATATCTAATAGGGGATATGATCCATGCATCAACCATTTTTTGGAGTTCCTTTTGGATTTGGGGGCCCAACTTGGGATTAATATGCCTTAGCTTCCATCTAAATGGTTTGGCTTCTTTTGTGAGAGGAATGTCTTGTTGGATAACATCACCCTTATGAGCATGTAGATCATCACATGTCTAAGAAAAAATATTTGTATACTCTCGAATACGGTTTACTATGCTTTCCCTTTAAGCAGGGGTAGTTTCCTTTCCTATTTTTATCATCCTTGGGTCATTTTTTGAGCCGATATTGAACTCAAAGGCTTTGTCAATTGGTTAATGATAGGCTTCCCCTTGTACATATCATGAATATCAAACATCCTTTCCAAAGGAACAACCCCTTTTGGAAGAGTCATTAAGAAAGTCTTCAATTCTTAAGTTCATGGACTCGACTAGGAAATTAATTTGAGTATCTGATAATTCCTTGTTGCTTTGCAAGATGCAAAGGATTTGGGAATAATCATTGAAAACTTTCCAATGTTCAAGGTTATCAGGGACATATGGCTAAAATACAACTTCCATTTTTCATATGTCGTAAATAATTTCTTCACAAGGTTGTAAAGTAGCTGTAGAGATGACTAAGGCATTGACAATATGATTATTTTATCTTAGGACAACTTCAATTGAAAAGGCATCAACGAGTTCTATGTTGTCCCAAACTAAGTTCCTATATCTCCTCAACTTTTCATTCTTAGTGACAAAATTCATTTTTGTTCGGGAAACCACTAGGTTAGTGTCCCCTATGTCTCTTAGGAGCTTAATCCTTCTATCGAGGGATAAATTGAGTCCTATGATTAAAGCCTCATATTCAACAATTTTGTTTGTACCATCAAACTCAAGCCTATAAGAGAAAAGGGTGGCCTCATGTGAAGGAACTACAAGGACAATTCCAACATCAGATCCTGAGCTAGAGTGAGAACCATCAAATTCCAAAGTCTAGATATCACTAATATTTTGACATTCTTCTACTTGAGTTGTAGGGTTAATGGCATAAAGATTACACATTGTTTCATCCAAATACATTATTTCTTCCATAGAACTTTGGGGAGCCTCGACTTGGTATCTTACAATAGGTTCTCTATAGAGGGTGACAAAGCCCCCTTCAGGGTGAGGGATAGTGGCATATGATATATCCATTTGGAGACTACCCCCAAGGTTCTGACCTATTCTCCAGACAATAGCATTCCCCAAGCATCAGGCACATCAATCACAATAGCATTCTTAAGAAGGGATATATCCGGGTAAGTTGCCAAGATAACCTTAAGGTCTTTAATGATACCACACACATGGATAGCCCTTGAATCAATAACACACACATTTCTATAGGGTCATGCGATCTGTAGGATAAGTTGATTCATAACTTTCAAGGACATAACATTAGTAGAAGCAACTGAATCAAGCATGCAATTGTGGAGGAGGAGGAGTTCACCACTAATGAAATGAAGAAAGGTGCATGCTTTCCATTCTTCCTATCAAGATTTGCAGTATGGAGAATTATAGGGGGATCAAATTCATCTTGAAAATAAAAAAGCTTTTCAATTCTAGGCCCTTGTGAAGGTATAGGTATTTCAGACTTATCATGAAGGTCTATGGATTCTTCATCCCTTGGTTTTTGTGAAGGCACAATGTCAGTAGGTTTGGTAGTGTTTGATTCACAATCATTACCCTCTTTGGGAATGATGAGGCTGGTGCTTCTTTTGAAATATTCATCCCTCTTTCTCAAATTCTTCAGTCATGGTATTTAGAAGTTCCGACTTGGCTCTCCTAGCGGCTTTGGCCTTCTCAAGTTCCCATTGTTTTCTAGAAATGGTGAAGATTTATTGTGAGGAAGTATTGGCACAATTGATGTTGTCAAGATCTTGTTTGTAAAGATTGTATTCCTTGTCAATAACATCAATCTTAGTGACAAGTAGTTCTTGGGCCTGTTTCATTTGTCTGATTTTTTGCTCTTGACTAGTTGGGTTACTTATTTTGTCAGAATGATTGTCTAATTTGAAGGCAACTAGGTTGGATTCTGTGTAAGCAACAAACTCTTGTGCTTCAAGAAGGCACATGGGAGACTTGTCTCTTAATATAATGCCAATTTTCCCTTGGAAAGCATGGACATATCACATTCAGATAGCTTCTTCTTTGGTCTTAGAGTTATCAAGAAAGTATTTTACCAAAGCATCAAATCTTGCATTGAATTTGATAACAAGGTCTTGGTCCCCTTTTGTGATATGACAAAACTGAGACCAAAGCAAAGCACCATCTTTCTCAATTTCACACTTCTTTAAGAAAATATTTTCAAGAGTTTCCCATGTCTTTGTGCTTTTACTAGAAAGGTTATCGTATCATAGTTTAACATCATTTATCAATGAAGAAGAGAAGAGTTTCATTACTACATCTTGATGTTCATTGTGCACACCATGCAGGCCCAAAGCATCATAAAAAATTTCAAATGTTACTTGGCTAAAACATCATTGTTACTATAAAACCTAGGAAGCCAAGTATCAACATCATCAGGAAGGCCATGAGGAAAACATCAGATTCCAGTCATGTCTAATGGCTTAAAGATATTGGAGGTCCATGGTCGAGGAGCCATTTGAGATATGAGTTGATAGCTAGGATATGTATTTTTATGGGCTCTCATAAGTGGTGTCATCGAATGATCTCTTTAGGGGAGAGTAATCAAGAGGTAAAGAAACTGATTCTTTCCTTAGTGGAGTCGCCAAGTAGGCTTGTGGGAAAAGGCTTTGGGGTAAGCTTACCAAAGGAATGTCATAGGGAAAATGACTCAATTCTCCTTGAAAATGTTGTCAAAATGTTATCACGGGATTTGTACTTGTGCAAATACCTTCACAAGATGCCAATCTTGTGTAATAATTGGAAGCAATTTTTACTGTCTCCTAGACAAATTCTTCCCTCATTTTAGTGTTTGGTGAAGATCCAACACAATGGAGACTTCCCTTGTGACCTTAAGGTATCCTATCACAAGCTATAGGAAAGTCTATGGCCCTCTATCTTGGTCACTCAACGGGATAGGATATGTCTAGAAGAGTAGAAAGGTTGGGATTAGTTATGCAAGGTAATTGGTTGACGTGTGCGAAACAAGAAGTATTCCAATGCATATAATAGTCAATTACCAAGTCAAATCAACTACCAATCACCTCTAGATTCTAGTTATAGAGTATAAATGCTTGTTGTTGTAAAATTGCAGTAGTAAACAATTGTATATCAACAAAGTATATTTTGCAACAACAACAACAAATCAACCCAGAAAAAATAGCAATTATATTTTATAATTAATCTTTCAACGAGTAGATCAATGTCCAATCATCAAACAATATTTCCAAGTTGATTTTACCCCAATATTAAGTAAGTTATCAACAATTAGTTAAGCCCTAATGGTTGTAGCAAATTTTTTATGACAACATCAATAAATATACTTAGTTTTCCAAGCGTTGGGTTAGGATTAGCATGGAAATAAGGTTAGGGGTTTAGTTATCAGGTAGCTTTGAGAGAAAGAGAGTTTGTTTGAGTTTTGAAAACACTTGTAGACAATAGACTAGAGCCGTTTTGCTTCTTAGGGAAAATGGAGTCAACACAACACATCAAAAGGAGGCTAAGCACAAGAGAGAAGGTGAAGGTTTAAACCCTAGGATTATCCTCTCATAAACCTAGGTCAAACCTCAAATGAAAAGGCACTAAAGTTTATCCTCTCATAAATCGTAGGTATAGTCCCACTTCTTCTAATGCATCTAGCAAAGAGAATGGATGAAAACTAGGCTTTAAACCTTAGGGGATAGCCAATCCTAACCCTTAAGACAAAACTTGAATGCTTCAACAAAGTCAAGATGAATACAACAAGGAAAGGGGATAACCTCTCTTAATCCTTCCTTAAGGTTTCAAATTATTCAAGGAAAACATTGATAACATGGAACTATTACCTCTCTAATAGAGTATTCACCAAAATATACCATGAAAATCACATGCACATAAAGAAAACACTTTTTAGTGAAGGCACATAGAATGAAGAAACCCTAGTTCATGAAGAATCCACCATTAATAAGAGAAATCATCCATCCAAATCACTGCAAAGGTGCACATAAGACATCCATAGAGAAAAACAAGAGATAGAGATCAAGTAGTAGTGATCTCACAAGTGAGTGAGTTGTGTTTTCTTCAAATGAGCGGTAGCATCTTTTATATGAGGTAACCCTAGTGCATATGTGCACATAATGATCTCAAACAACAATAATCCATGATAAAAGTGGGACCAACCCCTCAAATAGCCTCTAACAATGAATAATCATCATAATACACCATAATAATGTCCTCAAAAGTCACACGTGTGGTGACATCATGCTCCAAGAGTGTGTCTGAAGCCTCCAAAGGCCATTTCTCATCATCCAAGAAGTGAAAGCAATGTGGAGGGTGTATCTCGTCAGCAAGGGTCATGTCATATCATCAAGCCATCAAATGGTGCCCCAATGACAAGCAAGCCCATCATCATCAAGCAAACCCTAGCGCATGGTGTCATCATCAAGGGAGCTCAATGTCCAAGGTGGAATGATCATGCATCACTTCTTTCAATAGTGTCCAAGCATAACCAAGTGCCATGTCCTCCATCAAATGCTAAATAAAGTATAGGCGTGTTATCGCACAAATTGTAGGTTGGGAAAAGCCCAACCCAAACCACAAGAGTGTGACAACTATGAGAGTACCTACCCACTATCACCTTAGATAGACACTCCCCTCGCTTTAGTGATGACAAGTAACCACAAGAGGGGAATATAGGTGACCCTAGGGGAAGTGAGGTGAAAAGTGAGATGATGAAGGATAGATCCCCTAGAGTTCAAGATTGGATATGAAGGATGGCTTGAGGACAAGTCTTGTCGAAGGGTATATGATTGCCAATGGTTGTGTACCTACAAAACAATGTTATCCCTGCCCAAAACAAGACAAATGATGATCAAACAAGCCTTTAACCAATTGGGATTAAACAAGAAATCTTGTTGTCCCAAATTGCAACAGTATATAAGTTTATAAATCAGCAATAAACAATTACCAATAGCTGCAAATTAAACCACTCAAATCAAGTATAAGATGATGGAAAATAAACTAGCAACAATTAGTCAAACTTCCACTGATAAGAGAAAGACTTTAGATGCTTCTTAGGGTTGTTATTTAGGTGTTATCAACAATGTTTTATAATATCCCAGTGGTTGTAGAAAAAAATTTCTACAATAGTAAAATATAACCACAGAAATTGACAAATAAACCGTCCAAATAATAACTAATGAGCAATAGAACAATAATCTAGGTTCACAAGTAAATTTCAACAGTAGATAGATGATCAAGAGATGAAATAAATATGATTTTTCTGCAACCCTATGGCTATAGTTTTAGTTTATAACAACAACACAAATTACTAGGCTAAGCTAGACACCCTTAGGGCACCAAGATGCTTTAAGCATGCAAAATTGATTCCAACTTGAACAATTGCAAAATCTCTATTTTTCACGTATTCCAATGAAATGATTTTATTTCTCCAATG
>SNQJ01S0045333.1:11541-41727 GCA_010110895.2 Picea sitchensis | reverse complement strand
CATTTTCATCTTGAGATGGTTCTTGTTCTTGTTCTTGTTCTTCTTCCTCTTCACAATATATGTAGAATAATTTCTTCTCACCACACTTATGTCCCTTACTGTACTTTCTATCACAATTAAATAACAAACCTTTTTCTTTTCTTTCTTCCAATTGTTGTGGGGTCAACCTTGTAGGTTGAGGTGTTTTAGAAGAAGGACCATTATTCTCTCGATAGATATTAGGACTGGTCCTTCTAGTAGCCATGGCCATATTTTTACTTTCAACATTTCTTTCCACCCTGTTAGCGATATTTCTTGTAAGGGGGATTAGAACGCAAATGAAGGGGTTAAACACCCACTTGTCCAAAGTTTCGGGCGACAATGCGCCTGTGTTAAGTAGTGAGCAAGTCCGAGTGGTCCAGATTTGAGCGCCTAGATCAACGACGCATGTTGGATTCCGGACCCCCCTTGCCTTTCTACCTTTAAGCCGGGGGGGGGGTCCGGAATCGGGGGCGCACCTCTCCAATGGTCCAGATTGGCGCGCCCGGATCAACGGCAATGAAGACCATTCCGGACCCCCCTGCCTTTCTACCTTTAAGCGGAGGGGGGGGGGTCCAGAATCAGGGACGCAGATTTCAGTGGCCACGATCAAGGAGCTCGGATCAACGGTCCATCAACGGCCTCATCCCTCTCAACTACCCTGTCTTTAACCCCGCGTGGGCCTGTCNGGGGTCCGGAATCATGGACGCAGCTTTCAGCGGCCACGATCAAGGAGCCTGGATCAACGGTCCATCAACGGCCTCATCCCTCTCAGCGACCCTGTCTTTAACCCCGCATGGGCCCGTCTCCCATCATGTCATCCCCCTGTCCGCTTTTCCTTTGCCGCCATGTGTCACCGTTCACCCCTCTCTCACACTTCCATATGGCCTTGTCCTCGTCTCATCATCCATTTACCGCTCGCCACGTGTCCCGTTCCTTTCCACGTCTACCCCCTTGCCTCTTATGCTTGATCCCTTGCCAAGTGTCTCTTCTTCAACCTTCCTCACCTTCCTATCTGTTCAGGCCCTGTCCACATAATCCGACGCCACCACCCCTGTCATGCGCCCCATCCTTCGCACTGGCCTCTACGCATACCCGTCCTACAAGTCGTTCAGTTATTCTAGGTGGCGGCGTGAGGAGTACTCCATATCCTGAAATGTTGAGTTGGTTGGGCCATTCTCAATCCCGATGTTGCAGTTATTGAAGCGGTTGGTGGTGGTTAGACATCACCTCCGCCTTAATGAGAAAGCACGACCATAAATTTAAGGCACGTCGATTCACCGTTGGAACTGTCAAAGAATTAAGATTGCGTCTGACATAAGTTGCACGATCTTTCAGATGTTGACTATCAGAAGCCATGCAGACGCAAAGCTTTCAATGCAGTGTCTTGATTTCACTGTTGTTGTTGTTTTGAGTATATGAAGGCATTTTCGCCATTTTTGTATCCATCGATGGTTGAGCTGAGATCCCAATTGTAAATCTTTAATGAAGCACTGATACTCTGGTTATGTATGCACTCTTGAGACTTCTTTCCTGATGGATGCCAGTTTCTTTTACGTCTTCGTTACATTGTGTTAGAAATGCTCGGAATTGGAGGAGCCAGTCGAGCTATAGCTGTTATAGGATGATGTCGGTAGGATCACTGTAGCAGTTATATTGTTTCTAGCTATCTCTTGTGATTTTCTCAACGCTGAGTGACTTGGAATTGGAGGATCCAGTCAAGTCCTCCTCGATTTCTTGAGACTCTGAACCAAGCAGATCTTGCATTCAATGTCTTTCTTCTGAAAATAGTCGTAAGCCTGCTGCCCAAAGATGTTTGTTCATTCTCCTCACTAAGTCTTCCACCTACTCACCCTTTTATCAACCCACTAGATGAAGTTGGATCAAGACCTCCTTTGTCACCATATGTACCAGACTCAGTCCCCGAGTTAGAGTGATATCTCCTTGATTTTTCCTCCATTCGATCACCCCTTTAAAACAAATCGTGACATTAACTGATGGGCGTCGGGCTCTGCTCCTGCAAGCAATCCAGGAGTGACTTCCGTCACCAACACACCCTAAACACATTCTCTAATTATTTGGGTCACCAAAGGAGAACATCATGTTGAATGTTATCCTTTAAAGGTCCTATGAATGCATCAATCAGGTGCTCATCTGAAATATCTGTTACCTTTATATTCAATCTTTGGAAGTTCTCAATGTGTTCCACAACTGAACCCTTTTTCTTGAGATTTATCAATTGGCTGAAGAAGGTATTTCTCCTTGTATCCTCATAGTGTGCTATCATTTCTTCCATATGAAAATTGTCCAAGTGACAAGTGATTTGCGAGAAAAAATCCATCGATACTACACAAATTGATTGGGATCTAAATATAAAGACGCAATTCATACTTTTTATGTGTGTGGCGTGTCATGTAGAACAAAGAACTACTCCATCTGGAGTATCCATATGATTGGATCCTTGCCATCAAACTTCCTCATATCGATCTTAGGAAAGTGGTTGGTCTTCAACCAAAAGTTGGATTTTCTCTAGTCTTGATTCATGTTCCTTGTGTCCTCATCATGAATTTCATGGGATACATTTTCACTTTCAGGTGGACTCTCTATTAACAATTTTTTCAATCCTTCCATGATCTCCCTTTTTAAACCATCCATCTTAGTATCCAATATTTCTCATATTTTGTTACTGCCTTATTTTATAAATCATCTATGTACATGATCATTTCTTCACCTTCATCAAGAGTCCAAGCAGGATTTTATGAAGGTTTATTTGGTGTATAAGTTCCCTTTTTTGGTGGCATGTTGGCCAAGTATTACTTTTAAACCTTGATTTTGAGGTGGTTCTGCTAGACGATCTTTCTTATGTTGTATCTCCAAAATTTTGTCCCTTCTAGGTCTGAAAAATTTCATTATGTAGTGCTCTGATATGTATTCTCTGCAATGCCACAAGTCTGATCAAAATTGGATGTGCCAAGTGGAAGTTATGGTAAATTCCCCACACCTTGTTGATTTTTGGCCCTTCCAAGAGATTGTACTTGTAAAGCATGCCAAGAGCACAATATCTGATATTTGATTCTTAAAATTGCACTAGAAATACTACAGGTTGTTCACTATCCAATTAAACTAGTCTCACTTAATTTGTATACTCACCGAAGAAGATATCATTGTTTTAACAGGAACAATGTTTGAGACTAGTTATTATGACTAGTCAACTACCTTATCTTACACAGGGTGTATCTACAAAATTAGGATGACCCAGAACATTTTTTTTTATCACCGATACCTTGATAATGTTTCTGAATAGCTTTTTGTTTTAGGGTCTGAAACATCACATAAAAACATTTATAGCGAAAATTCTGTGATGACTAAATTTAAGATGATTGCAGAACCCTATCTTACACATGATATATCTCTGAAACTATAAGTCTTCAAAAGATAAAATTTTAATCCCACGTACCTTTATATGTCTCTTAAATATTCTCCAAGGGGTTCCTTCTAAAACGTCGTAGAAAAAAAGTTATAGTGAAAATTCCAAGGTGTCTCAGATGTAGCAACAAAACCTCAAGACCTTGAGCTCTGATACCAAATGTTAAGAACCAAATATCAAAATAGCATAAAAAAACTCAAAATAAGTACTCAACACCTTGAAAAAGAGAGAATTTCATATAATAAGCCTCTTTGAGGGGGAAAACTCCTTATACACCACATAAATTTACAAATACAAGATGATTCCAAATGAAAAGGTCTCCTTCATATATATAGTAGACTAGGAGTTATAATTACAAATAATGGACCCAAGCCAACATAAATAAAATAAAAATACTAATGTAATATGCACCAATTAAGGGGTAATGTACCAATATTTAGGGCTTAAGACAATACATCAAACAATACATGATCCAAATACCATAAACCCTTACATCAAAACATGTGCCAAAATGATGCAGGAGCATCCCTCACGACAAGCAAACCAACATGGAAGCGGAGGACAGCTGGAAGACGTCCAGCGCAAGTTTTTGAATTTCCCTTGAAGTTGATGCTTAAACATAAATGAGATCATTTAATGAAGGCGCCTTGGTAAAATGTAATCAGACCTTGAGCACCCCGCTCTCGTCTGAGATAGACAGAGGCATTTATAGTAGTAAATGTAAGTAGGTAGAATTGAATATTAGATTAGACAGTTCTAGAAGAAAGAGGGAGAACGGATATAGACACCCTCATTGTGCATTGTAAAAGAATTCAAGGAAGAGTTAGAAGAATCCAGAGCATAGGAGAGGAGAAGAGAACTGTAGAAGAACACCCATGTACAGATCTTGAATTAATAGAAGAAGTAATTCAGATTCATGTGTGTCGTGTTATTCTCTGTGTATGTGTGTTGAATGCTATGCTCATGAGTATTTACTTCCTGTTATGCATTTGCTATTACTCTATGTGTATGATTTCATGTGTTGAGATTGAAATCTGAGAGGAATTGGAGTGAGTTACAATTGTTTCTCTATCTGAGCAAGGATTCCTACAAGGAGTGTAGTTGAAGTCATCCGCAAGGAGTGCGTTGACAGAAAGCTCAGATAGTTAGCTCTTGTTCTCATTCACTCAGGAGTGAAATCGGGTTATACGAGCTGTGCAAGGAGTGCGCAGGCTAAGGAGGATCTCAGTCGTGAACTGAGCGAAGTATTGAAGGACTGCTGCTGCAGGTGTGCGCAGAGTCAAAAGAACTCAACACTTAGATGTGGGTGAGGACCGCCGCAAGGAGTGCGTGAAGAGAGCCTCTTTGAGTTTGAAAGCGTGAGAAGCTCAGGAAGGATAGGCCTCTGAGTTGCTGAAGAACAGCATAGACAAGTGCGACTTGAAGTTGCAAGGGAGTCGCAGGTTGGCGAGTGGTGAGCCAGTCCCATGAGGAGACACTTAGTCATCCCGTGGACTTACGAAAGAATGAAAGGACGGGCGAAATCCCTTGAGGAGGTTTCGCGAAGTTTCATGGATCGTTGGATCTTACGGAGGTGCAGGGAGGTTACAGTGTAAGTGTGGAAGAGGTTTGAAGTTCAGGGAAAAAGTAGAGCCGTCGATCTTGAGTCACAAAGACCATTGGATCTACACTTGACATCGGTTATCGGGGGTTCGCGAGTTGAAACTCCAACGGATTTCATTAGGAGTTGCGATATCGCGAAACACGATATCCCGATAGGCTCAGAACCATTCGTTGTGGGGGACGCGTGTCAGCAGATCCCAGGGTGACAGAGTTCAGCATATCGGGGTTTTCGAAGGCGAGATACATAGGTAGTTTGAAATCGCAATCCACGATACCCTGACAAGTTCCGAACCGTCCATCAGTGGGGACACATGTCAGTATATTCCAGGGAGTCGGAGTTCATAGTATCGGGGATTCCGGAGACAGGAAACTCTTACAGCTTGAAATCACGATACGCAAAATCCCGACGGGAGAGTTGTGTGGGCCACAATCGAAGCCAGTGGAAGACAGGTGGCACAGTATCGGGAAATCAGGAAATCGGAGTTTCTAAGGTCGAAGGAAATGGGACATCAAAAGTTTCGAAATCCCGACAGAATTGGAACCGTCCATTTGGAAGGACGCGTGGCAACCATCGGTGTTATCAGGAAAAGTCCCGACAAGGAGTCAATCCATCGGTGTTTGGAGTTCATCGAGATATCGGGGGATTCCAGTGACAAGTGGTTTGCACACTTTGGAATCGTGAAACGCAAAATCTCGATTAGTGGGGGACAGCTGTCAGCATAACAAGGCTGAGGAAAGAGTCATAGTGGAAGCCATTTGTCAGCCTGACGAAGAATTGATGTTCGAAGGATCGGGAAACCCACGGGCAAGTGTTTTGCAACATTGGAAATCCCGTAGCCCCGACGGGGTAAGTTCGTGGTCACAGGTTAACAGTCATATAGGCCAAGACCTATAGCCAGGAGGGCTATCGTGAAAAAGGAGCATCGGGATTCTGGGAATCGCGAGTTTTGAAAGCATGAGTATTTCGAAATTTCAAACCCCAAAACCCCGATGGGAGTTATAGCTGCGGTCATATAAGGAGATGTCACGTGGGACCAAGCTTCTAGTGAGGGGCTAATGAAGGTTGGAAGTGCATCGGGATTTTGAAGTCCAAAACCCCGACAAGAAGAAACATAAGGCTACAGTCTTATAGGATCTGGTCGTGTGGACGAAAGGCCTAGCCAGGTGGGGCTAAAGCAAAAAAAGGAGTGCATTAGAGATCAGGGATCGGTGATTCAAGTTGTCGGAACATCGCAGGGTCCAAAAACCCCAACAGGAGGAAACCCGATTAAAAAAGGGTCAGTGCTAATCTCCCGATAGAGAAAAAGGAGATCTCGAGGAGAGATTTATGTGGGTAAAGTATTTCCCGACAGGGAAATAGAAGAACTTCAAGTTCTTTGGGCCGAGGAAGGAGAAATATCCTGTGAGCGGACGTGCCCTGGGTCACACGCCTGCGTCAAGTGGTATCAGAGCATAGAAAAGATTCTTTGCTTTCTGTAGCAGAGAAAGAGGAAAATTCACCATGCTACCAAGGATAAGGGGTAGACAATCACCCGACCCAGAGGAGGAGAGGGAATTGTCCATAGAAAGAGGTAGGCAAGTGCAGAATCCAGACGTGGAGAGAGGAATGTGAAATCTTCGTGCCAGAATGGAGGACATGGAGATAAGAGAAAGGCGCAAAGATGATGTAGGAGATATCAGTGAATCTGAAAATGAAGATGATGCTAAACATGAAGAAGAATAAATCCCAGCGGAAGATGCAGCAAGTGAACGCTTACTTAAATTCATTGCGAGGATGAGTACAAAGGTAAAAATGGACATTCCAGTTTATGAGGGAAATCTGGATGTAGAAGAGCTGCTAGATTGGATTAGAGCTCTAGACACTTACTTCGACTATGAAGATATTGAAGAGGATAAGAAGGTCAGGCATGCCGTCACGAGATTAAAAGGACATGCATCCTTGTGGTGGGATGAACTACAAGATGACAGGCATTGCCAAGTCAAGCAGAAAATTAAGAGTTGGGATAGGATGATTGCAAATATGAAGGAAAAATTCATTCCCAGGGCCTATCAAATTTCTTTGTTCAGGAGGATGCAGAACCTGAGACAGAAGCTGATGACAGTGAAAGAATATACTGAAGAGTTTTACAGGTTGAATATCAGGGCAGGTCATCGCGAAAGCAATGACGAGAAAGTGGCCAGGTATATGAACGGCTTGAGGTATTAAATTCAAGATGAAATGAGTATGGCAACCATCCGAATAGTGGAGGATGCTTACCAAATGGCTCTGAAAGTTGAGGAGAAGTTGAGCCGAAAATAGAGTCAAAGAGGCCGAGGAAGAAGTCAGCCTAGAGGCAAAGCAGTTGCCCAGGAAAGAAGCCAGCAGCCCAGGGACGACTGGAAGAAACCTCAGACTCGGACATAGAGAGGTGGAAGCTCACAGCAAGGGCGATATGCTGAGCAAAAAGAACAACATACTGAGCAGAGAGGAGGATATGCTGATAATGATAGGTTTCCTTGTACGAGAGGTAGAGGAAGAGGAAGAGGTGGAGTAATCACATGCTTCACATGTGGAAAGAATGGGCACAGGTCGTTCGAGTGTCCATAGAAAAATAAAGAAACTGGGGAGACTCACATCGCCGAGGCACAGAGGTGATATGCTGAGGCAGAATACACTGAAGGCGAAAGATCGTTGGTGATGCAAAAAGTCCTTTTGACGCCAGAAAAGGAGATGGAAAATACAGTGCAGAGGAACAGTCTTTTTAGGACTGCTTGCAAGACCAAGGATCGAGTGTGCAAGGTCATCATGGACAGCGGTAGAACCGATAATCTCGTTTCGACCGAAATGGTAGAAAAGATGGAGCTGGAGACAACTGATCATCCAAGTCCATACAAAGTTTCATGGCTACAGAAGGGACATCAGGTAAATGTCACTAAACAGTGTTGGGTTGACATTAAAATAGGAGGATATAATGACAAGATTTTATGTGATGTCATTCCTATGGATGTTTGTCATTTATTGCTGGGAAGGCCATGGCAATATGATAGAAATGTGATTCATGATGGGAGAATGAACACATATACCCTGAAGAAGAATGGGAGAACCCATATGTTGCATCCAATTGAGGATAAAGAAGTGAAACCGGAGGTAAGCAACACAGTACTTCTCATGAGTGAGAAGGAACTTCTTACAGAAGTTAAGAAGAAGGAGGATCCACAATTCTTTGTGGTCAGAAAGCTGAGAATTGTTCTGAATAGCACAAGAGTGGACGATTTGCCAGAAGAAGTTCAGGAACTGCTGGAAGAGTTTGCTGATATTATAGTGGACGAATTACCTCGTTCGTTGCCACCGATGAGGAGTGTGAGTCATCATATTGATCTCATACCAGGAGCTAGTTTTCCAAACAAATCCACGTATAGATTGACGCCGCAGGAGAATGAAGAAGTTAAAAGACAGGTCCAGGAGTTATTGGACAAAGGGTTAGTCAGGGAAAGCTTGAGTCCATGTGTTGTTCCGACAGTACTCAGTCCGAAGAAACACGGAGGTTGGAGGATGTGCACTGATTCAAGATCCATTAACAAGATTACCATCAGGTACAAATTTCCATTGCCAAGAATGGACGATGTGATGGATTGCTTAAGTGGAGAAAAAAAATATCAAAAATAGATTTGAAGAGTGGATATCACCAGATTCGCATGAGAGAAGGTGATGAATGGAAGACAACGTTCAAGACAAATGAAGGTTTGTATGAATGGCTTGTTATTCCATTTGGCTTGACAAATGCACCAAGTACCTTTATGAGGTTGATGAATGAAGTCCTGAAGGAGTTCATCGGGAAATTTGTCATCGTGTATCTGGATGATATATTGATTTCCAGTAAGACGAAGGCTGAACATCTTCGTTTATAAAGACAGAGCTCATCTATTTGGGATTTTTTATTTCGGCGAATGAGTTGAGGATGGACCCAGATAAGGTGGAGGTAATCAAGAATTGGCCATCACCGAGAAATATTTTCGAGGTGAGAAGTTTTCATGGTTTAGCTAGTTTCTACCGAAAATTCATTAGGAATTTCAGCGAGATTAGTGCAGCAATGATGGACACGGTGAAGAAAAGACATAAATATTTTCACTGGATAGAAGAAGCTGAGAAGAGTTTCAATTTGTTGAAACGGAAGATTACAGAACAACCAAATTTGGTGTTGCCGAATTTTCAAAATACATTTCAGGTAAAATGTGATGCAAGCGGGTTTTCCATAGGAGCGGTCTTGAGTCAAGAGGACAGACCAATTGCATATTTCAGCGAGAAGCTGAATAAAGCAAAGGAAAAGTATTCCACGTATGATAAGGAATTCTATGCCATCATTCAGGCATTGAAGAAATGGAGGCACTATTTAATTCCAAAGGAATTTGTTTTATATAGTGATAACCATGCATTGCAATTTTTGACTCAACAGGAAAAGTTGAATCAGAGGCATGTTAAATGGGTTAAATACATGCAAAATTTCACTTTTGTAATAAAGCATATTTCGGGTACTGCTAACAAAGTGGTTGATGCTTTGAGCAGGAAATGTTTGTTGTTGTAGGAATTCCGGGTCAAAACATTGGGTTTTGAAAATCTCAGAGACATGTATGCGGATGACTAGGATTTTAAGGAAGCGTATGAAGCGGCTGAGAATCTAGTTCTTAGAGACAGAAGCCCTTGGATAGAATATATGATCCAAGATGGATTATTGTTCAGAGGAAATCAGTTGTGTATTCCAAATTTCTCCATGAGGGAGAATCTGTTAAAGGAAAAGCACAACGGAGGATTGGTCGGACACTTCGGTCATGACAAGACCTTTGAGAAGCTGAGTGAGTCATACTTTTGGCCAGGGATCCGGTCAGAAGTCAAGAGGTTTGTAGACAGATGCAGGATTTTCCAGCATTCAAAAGGAAGGAAACAGAATGCAGGTTTTTATCAACCATTGCCCATACCTGAGAAGCTGTGGGATGAAATTAGCATGGATTTCATATTGGGATTGCCAAGGACCCAAAGAGGATTTGATTCGATCTTTGTGGTAGTGGATAGGTTTTCCAAGATGACACATTTTATCCCATGTCAGAAAACCAGTGACGCGACGCACATCGCAAATCTGTTTTTCAAAGAAGTCGTTCGACTTCACGGCTTACCAAGGAGCATAGTTTCGGACAGAGACACTAAGTTCATAGGGCATTTTTGGAGGACATTATGGAAGAATCTAGGAACTAACTTGGCGTTTAGTTCTTCTTATTATCCTCAGACGGATGGACAAATAGAAGTGGTCAATAGAAGTCTGGGAGACTTGCTAAGAAGCTTGGTGACAGAGCACCATAGCAGTTGGGACAATGTATTGCCGCAGGAAGATTTTGCATACAATGACTCAGTAAATAGGAGCACAGGAAGAAGTCCATTTTAGGTTGTCTATGGGATACAGCCGAGAGGAGTTTCTGAATTGAGGGATTCAGAGTAGACTGCTACTAGCAGCGCTAGTGCAGAAGAATTCGCTGAAGCGATGAAGGAACTTCACAGCCAGGTGAAGGAGCGACTGTTGAAATCAAGCCAAGAATATAAGTGCAGAGCCGATCAACATAAGAGACAACTTCAGTTCAAAGTTGGTGATCTGGTTCTGGCACATTTGAGGAAAGAGAGGTTCCTGAGGGGAACATATAACAAGCTAAAGATGAAGAAAATCAGACCGTGCGAGGTCTTGAAGAAAATGGGAGAAAATGTTTATGAGATTGAATTACCCGATGGGATCGGAATTTATCCGATATTCAATGTCGCAGATTTATACCCATACAGAACCGGGGAACCAGAGACTGCAAGCGGTGAACAACCAGGAGTTCAGTGGCAGAAGCAAATGCCAGTTGCAGAGAAGCCACAGATGGAGTAGATATTGGATAAACGAGTGGGTAAGAAAACCAGAAGGAAAGAATATTTTGAATATTTGGTCAAGTGGAAGGGCCACCCAGTTGAAGATGCCAGCTGGGAAACTGAAGCAAGGATACAGAAGCATGGACATACCGTGCAGGAGCTCATGGACAGGAGCCCATGAAAATTTTCAAGAGAGGGAGTATGATGCAGGAGCATCCCTCACGACAAGCAAACCAACGTGGAAGCGGAGGACAGTTGGAAGACATCCAGCGCAAGTTTTTGAATTTCCCTTGAATTTGATGCGCAAACATAAACGAGATCATTTAATGAAGGTGCCTTGGTAAAATGTAATTAGACCTTTATCACCCCGCTCTTGTCTGAGATAGACAGAGGCATTTATAGTAGTAAATGTAAGTAGGTAGAATTGAATATTAGATTAGACAGTTCTAGAAGAAAGAGGGAGAACGGATATAGACACCCTCATTGTGCATTGTAAAAGAATTCAAGGAAGAGTTAGAAGAATCCAGAGCATAGGAGAGGAGCAGAGAACTGTAGAAGAACACCCATGTACAGATCTTGAATTAATAGAAGAATTAATTCAGATTCATGTCTGTCGTGTTATTCTCTATGTATGTGTGTTGAATGCTATGCTCATGAGTATTTACTTCCTGTTATGCATTTGCTATTATGATGTGTGTATGATTTCATGTGTTGAGATTGAAATCTGAGAGGAAGTGGAGTGAGTTACAATTGTTTCTCTATCTGAGCAAGGATTCCTGCAAGGAGTGCAGTTGAAGTTTTCCGCAAGGAGTGCGTTGACATAAAGCTCAGATAGTTAGCTCTTGTTCTCATTCACTCAGGAGTGAAATTGGGTTATACGAGCTGTGCAAGGAGTGCGCAGGCTAAGGAGGGTCTCAGTCGTGAACTGAGCGAAGTATTGAAGGACTGTTGTTGCAGGTGTGCGCAGAGTCAAAATAACTCAACACTTAGATGTGGGTGAGGACCGCCACAAGGAGTGCGTGCAGAGAACCTCTTTGAGGTTGAAAGTGGGAGAAGATCAGGAAGGATAAGCCTCTGAATTGCTGAAGAAAAACATAGACAAGTGCGACTTGAAATTGCAAGGGTGTCGCAGGTTGGCGAGTGGCGAGCCAGTCCCGTGAGGAGACACTTAGTCATCCCATGGACTTACGAAAGAACGAACGGACGGGCGAAATCCCTTGAGGAGGTTTCATGAAGTTATGTGGACCATTGGATCTTACGGAGGTGCAGGGAGGTTAGAGTGTAAGTGTGGAAGAGGTTTGAAGTTCAGGGAAAAAACAGAGTCGTCGATCCTGAGTCACAAAGACCGTTGGATATACACGTGACATCGGTTATCGGGGGTTCGCGAGTTGAAACTCCAATGGATTGCATTAGGAGTTGCGATATCGCGAAACGCGATATCCCTATAGGCTCAGAACCGTTCATTGTGGGGGACGCGTGTGAGGAGATCCTAGGGTGACGGAGTTCGGCATATCAGGGTTTTCGAAGGCGAGATACATAGGTAGTTTGAAATCGCGATCCATGATACCCCGACAAGGTCCGAATTGTCCATCAGTGGGGACACGTGTCAGTAGATTCCAGGGAGTCAGAGTTCAGAGTATTGGGGATTCCAGAGATAGGAAACTCTTACAGCTTGAAATCGTGATACGCGAAATCCCGACGGGAGAGTTGTGTGGGCCATAGTCGAAGCCAGTGGAAGACAGGTGGCACAGTATCGGGAAATCGAGAAATCGGGAAATCGGAGTTCCTAAGGTCGAAGGAAACAGGACATCAAAAGTTTCGAAATCCTGATAGAATCAGAACCGTCCATCTGGAAGGACGCGTGGCAACCATCGGCGTTATCGGGAAAATTCCCGACAAGGAGTCAATCCATCGGTGTTTGGAGTTCATTGAGATATCGAGGGATTCTAGTGACAAGTGGTTTGCACACTTTTAGATCGTGAAACGTGAAATCCCGATCAGTGGGGGACAACTATCAGCACAGCAAGACTGAGGGAAGAGCCGTAGTGGAAGCCAGCTGTCATCTTGACGAAGAATTGGTGTTCGAAGGATCGGGAAACCCACGGGAAAGTGTTTTGCAACATTGGAAATCCCGTAGCCCCGACGGGGTAAGTCCGTGGTCGCGGGTTAACGGTCATATAGGCCAAGACCTATAGCCAGGAGGGCTATCGTGAAAAAGGAGCATTGGGATTCGGGGAATTGCGAGTTTTGAAGGCATGAGTATTTCGACATTTCAAACCCCGAAACCCTGATGGGAGTTATAGTTGTGGTCATATAAGGAGAGGTCACGTGGGACCAAGCTTCTAGCGAGGGGCTAATGAAGGTTGGAAGTGCATCGGGATTTTGAAGTCCAAAACCTCGACAAGAAGAAACATAAGGCTGCGGTCTTATAGGATCTGGTTGTGTGGACGAAAGGCCTAGCTAGGTGGGGCTAACGCAACAAAAGGAGCGCATCGGATATCGGGGATCAGTGATTCAATTTGTTGGAACATCACAGGGTCCAAAAACCCCGACAGGAGGAAACCCGATTAAAAAGGGGTCAATGTTAATCTCCCGATAGAGAAAAAGGAGATCTCAAGGAGAGATTTCTGTGGGTAAAGTATTTCCCGACAAGGAAATAGAAGAACTTCAAGTTCTTCGGGCAGAGGAAGGAGAAAGATCCTGTGAGCGGACGTGCCCTGGGTCGCACGCCTGCGTCACAAAACCTCATTGTTATGTAGCCTCAAGTTTGTACCAATCATATATCAAGACCACTAACAAAATCCTCTCACAATGTACCACAATATACACCAATAACACTCACACATGTACCAATCATGCACTAAAATAGATCTTCCTCAAACTAACCAACAACTTCACTAACACATCACAACCAAAAACCCTCAACCATGTACCAAGGAATACTAGTTATGTCTCAACACTCAAAGATGTATCAATGATTAATATTTATTATACCATCACTGTGTTTCTATAGAAATGAATTATACAGTAAGTCCCATGCAGCCAATAATCTCTCTAGGGAAAATCCTCAAACCCCCATAAACATTTCTCATGTATACAACAAAATCCAACTACTCATAGAAATAAGACATACCTCTGAACCAACAGATAGATCTGATGTACCTAATCACTCTAGAACTTCCTAGGAGCTTGCTTTCATAATATAGATTCCTGGAATCTTAATCTTCTCAACTTTTTTTGGCTTTACCCTCATGTACGCACCTTATTATACTACGATCTTGGGTACGTTCGCACCCTATTATATTGTCAGCCCACATATGTACGCACCCTATTGTACTTTTATCCTGTGTACATCTCATAAACTAGGGTTTTTCAGTATTTCTGAAACTCCAAAACTTTCGTCGTCAATCCTCTTTCACTTCCTCACTATTTCCTAACTTGATGTATCAATGTGTACCTACAGTAATCCTTTAACAATATAGATATTCAATAATATTCAATAGGTGATAATAGGATATCCTTGCTCTCTTATTTATACTTTCATGTAGATTCCTCAAGGGGTTACCTTCTAAACAACTTAACCCAACTTCCTTCTCTTTAGGGCTAACCCACTTCTAACCGCTTGTCCACTTACAATCACTTTATCCACAAATAGTAAGTTCTCCACATCTAGTTGCAAAAAAAATTATTATTTAATTAATTTCTTTTGCAACCACTTTGACTTATTCATNTCATAAATAGTAAACTCACCACTTCTTGTTGCAACCACTTTATTATTTAAATAATTTCTCTTTTCAACCACTTTGACTACTTTATTATTTAAATAATTTCTCTTTACCCACAACCTCTTGTTGCAACAAATTTATTTTTAATTATTTTCTTAATGAAACAACCATGTGCATTATTAACTCCTAGTTAGCGTCAATTTGACTAGTACACTTCTTCTAGAAGATTCTAAAATAATTGACTTCTTTGACCTTCTAGGGGATTCTAGATAACTCATGAGGGTTCTCCAACTTTGCATGGCCATAACTCTCTAACCGTGAGGAGTTATGTGACGTTCCACATATAACCAGAAATGGCATGAAATGTACTATCCATATAGAAAAGTATTACATATATATTCATTGATCTTCATTAATTTATACCTCAAACAAACTCGGGTCCCTTAACCATGCCTTTGTGCTACCAGAATTCGCTACCAGACTTCTCCAAGGGTTGACATCAATCACTAAGGGTTGATATCGATCTATAATATCACTCTCCAAATATTGACATCAATGAAAACCAACAAATCAAACCAATTATCCATCAACCTAAGCCAATTGTATGACAATCTCCCCTTTTGGCATTGATGGCAACAACAACATTGATAGAAACACTTAGTCACGATAATCATTCATGCTCATGATATTCCACATATCACCGGAAATGGCATGACATGTACTATCCATCTAGAATATTCTTACCTATATATTTATTGATCTTCATTCCTTTATACCTCAAATAAACTTGGGTCCCTTAACCATGCCTTTGTGCTACCAAAATTCTCTATCAGACTTCTCCAAGCAGGGATGATTTTAAGGATGGAAATTTATTTGAAATTGTAGAAACCTTGGCGAATCTTAGTAATCCTTCATATGCCAACTATAAATGTTTTGTGATATTTTTGAAAAAATATTCAAATTTCTAAGGATTCTATATAGGTTGTATAAATTTTTGGCGATTTTTAAGGTAAAATAATTTTATCCTATAGAATTTGGGTGAATCATTTTTAGAATAGCGAATCTTTTTTTTGGAAAAACCATGGAAAATTAGCCCATGAGCGAAATTTAGCCCCTAAAATCATCCCTGTCTCCAAGGTTTGACATCAATCTATAATATCACTCTCAAAGGGTTGACATCAATGAAATCCAAAAAATAAAACCAAATATCCATTACTATAATCCAACTGTCTAACAATCTCCCCCTTTGGCATTGATGGCAACACTTAGTCATGATAATCATTCATGCTCATACTCATCATAAATTTTTCTATGTATCCCCCTTTGAAATCAATGGCAAAGGGTATCTCCCTTTAGGGATGCTCCCCCTGACCGAACTCTCCTTGGGTTTGCTCCCCATATCTGAATTCATTTGATCTTTCTTTATGTTTCTAAGCCTCTGATTATTATTTCTCCCTTCATATGAATAATATATCCCCCTTTGATCAAGGTGGATATTGGTGGCCACCCAAATATTCCACTTGGACCCCCACCATTGTTTTTTTTAGTTTTTTCAGTTTCCTTAATTGTAGCACAAATTACTATTTTTTGCAATTTTTCGGGTCCTAAACTTCCAAAGCCGTTTTGAGGCCCTAAATGACGTTTTTTGGGAATCAACTTTTGGAAAATATGCGTCATCTCCAACTTGTGAAATATATTATATATGGTTATAGTCCTCGGATAGATATTTCTAACGATGTATCATATTCATCAAACAAAGAAAGTATACCAAAGTTACGACCCCGAGAAATTGATGTACCAATTTACCCCTACGGGGCACATATTCTGGCATTTCATCTCCTAGGGTTAGGTTTTTGGATTTTTAGGGTTTTACATTATTTCTCAATAATGTATAAGCCTTCGAGCCTCATTGTAACACATATTTCAGAGGCTTGTAGCTGCCACATCTCTTCTCAAAGATAAGCTACCAGCACCCTAGCTAGTTTATTTCCATTCTATCTGTAAACAAATTTCAATTCTTTGATATTAATGAAATGAAGTGTTATTTCCGCTACATCCTTGTAGTTATGGTTATTTGTGTATTCTGTTGTGTTCCTACATAAATTCATATCACTGGTATTAGAGTGTTCTTCTCTTTCTTGATCCTTTTTTGCATGTGCCCAATGAGGTCAGGGTATAAGGAGTTAGGGCTTGATCTGGTTGAACCTTTGCAAGATCAACCTCACAAACCCCGACGGTCGCCCATGGGGGACGGAAATAAATATGAGGGAGTAGGAGATCCTATCAAAATATTACTCGAGGAGGCCCTTTAAAAACAAAGGAACATGATGATGGATAACTTCACCCAGATCCTTCAACGAATGCCCACTGGCAATGCATATGCATCCAACAGGCACTCTGGAGGCGCAACCCCTCTTAAGGTACAAGTAAACTTTGAAATTCTCATATTTGATGTCCAAATAGATGAAGACACCATAGATACATGGTTGAATCTATTATAAGGATATTTCTTGGTTCATGAATTTTCTGATCGGGAGAAGATTTTTTTTTCACTACTCAAATCCACCCCCCATGTCAAGGACTGGTGGGAAACCTACTGTGAGAAAAAAGAAGAGGAGGAACCCTCTCTATCCTCGGTCGTACCCACATGGAATTATTTTTGAGATGCCATCAAGGAACAATATCATCCCATGGGCATCTATGAGGAAAAGTACATACAATGGACTACGATGCGGAAACAAAGGGATCAAGATGTGCATGAGATGATGAATCTATTCCATGCCCTGCACACAAAGTTGGGTATCAAAGATTTGGAGAAACAATTGGTGTTAAAGTACTGCAGTTGTTTGCACATATACATTTAGGATGAAATGGAGCTCCTCAACATCTCCTCGCTTGGTATGACATACCAGTATGCTACCAAGATTGAGAAAAAAATCAAATAGAAGAAGCGAGACTTTGGATCTATGAATCAAAAGAAAGAGAAAGGTGTCCCCAAATCGTAGAACAAAGGACAAAGACAAGGAATGGTGGCTCAAGAAAACCTGCCAAATTCACAAGAAAAGAACAACACCGAAAAGCCAAAGGACACGGGAAAGTGGTGAGTTCCATAAGAGCTCCACTCACAACACAAGTAAGTGTTGGGCCAAGTAGTCACTAGTGGAAGAGATGAAGGCTTGTGAACCAGATGCATGATCTGACACTGAATCAGTTACCGAGAAAGTGAATGACAGAGGGAAGTATATTATCGATGTAGAGCCCAATGCCATCATTTCCACCACGAAGATCCAAAAGGAAGAACCGGACGATCCAGAGGAGGAGGAGCATCTCTTCCAATCCCAGATTTGGGTAAAGAGTTCCCCGCTACAGTTCATTGTTGACAGTGGAAGCCAAAAGAACCTCATTTCGGCAAAGGTCATGAAGTAGTTGGGCTTGCCAACCACATCACACCCATAGTCGTACACCATCAGGTGGCTTCACGAAGGATGGGATCTCCGCATCAATGAGCAGTGTCACCTTCCCTACAGCATCAAGCCCTTCACCGATGAGGTATTATGTGACATTTCTCCTCTGGATGTTTGTGATGTATTATTAGGCCAACCATACTTGTGGAAGAGACATACTGTGTATGAGTCTCGGCCTCGTTCTGTTACTGTTACTTTAGGAAATAAGTTGTACAGAATACCAGAGGAAATTTGTTTTCCTGATGATCCTCCCTTAGGGAAAGAAGAATACTATGGCCATGATCTCCAGATAGAGCTCCTCCACATGAAAAAAACAAATGGAAAAGGTCATGGAGGAGTGTTGGCACTGGGGCAGACCCAGGGTTCAACACTACAACATCACACCAACAAAACACTAACTACCAACCATTTCAGCAACACCTACAAAGTAGATGAAGTCTCACCCGAGGTAGAGGTAGGGGTGGTTGTAGGACTCTAGTGTCTGCATGTAACACCTTGTTCACCCAGTCTGTAAAAATAATTATGCTGGCCAAGAACTATGGAAAACTCAAAGATGTAAATGTGTGATTTGAATGGACCTTAGTTAAAAGGTCCATGAATGTAAATAATGTTATGAATATATATATATATATATATATAACTGCTGAGAGGGGGATGTGCTGAAAAAGAGACCATGATGGTTGAAGAAAGGTGNTGGTGGAAGGCACCTGGAAAGGTGACGTTAACTTCCACTGAAACCAATACCGTATTTTGACTTCACTGACCCGGAGAACCAAGAGCGGCTCGCTGGCCCCAAATTAAATGACTCACCAGGTTGGTAGGTAAATGGATCCTCATGAGTAATGAGGGATGGGGGTGAACCGCCTATCTATAGAGTCCTCAGACCTGACCACCGCAAGGAATATCGTGCCACACACAACCTCACCAAAAGGAGAAAAAGGCAGGAAGAGTGTGCGATCAGGGGGCAGACGTGAGGGAAAGAAGAAGGAGAACTCTGGAAAAATACAGAGTGAGTGATAGAGGATAGGAAGGAGCGTAGCCTTCGTTCTCGGTCACTAGAAAACAGAGACTGAGTCTCGCAGCATCGTGGTCTCAGCTCGGGGGTGGCTAGTGGTAAATCCGTTGGGAGTCACTGAGCCTATGGTTGGGTGGAAACGAGCACCCCTCTCAGCAGTTGCAATCACACCTGGTGTTATTTCTGATAAGTGTTTTACATCTTGTATCTTGAATCTTATATGCTGACATGTATGCTCATAGTCTATGCAATTTTACGAATGGTTTGAGTATAAGACTATCTATGTGGTGTTTTGATCAGAAATGGTGGTTGTATGCTTTAATTGGAAGGACCACATATGGCTTATGTTTTTAGATAGATTTGTATATACGTATATTGAACTAATTTGGACTTCAAGTCTGCTTTTGGGAAATCTATGCCCTTATTCGTCTCCAGGAATACCCGGAATAGATCTCTATGGATTATGTTTATAGATAGATTTATGTATACGTATATTGAACTAATTTGGACTTCAAGTCTGCTTTCGGGAAATCTATGCCCTTATTCATCTCCAGGAATACCCGGAATAGATCTCTATGGCTTATGTTTATAGATAGATTTATATATACGTATATTGAACTAATTTGGACTTCAAGTCTGCTTTCGGGAAATCTATACCCTTATTTGTCCCCAGGAATACCTGGAGTTGATCTCTCCACAGAGATACCCTTCTTGTAAATCTTACCAAGAATCTGAAAAGGATTTGAAGGCGCAAGTCTTAGTAATCCTATACGAGGAAGAATGGGCCTCTCAAAATCCTGAAATAGCCACGTAGGGATAAGTATCGATTGACGGACGAGATCCTTTCGGAAGATCTACGGCCATTCACGACCGTTAGATTGGAGTAATAAACAAGGGCGTTAAATTCCTTAACCTTTTTCCTCTATCTTCGTGAGTAGCGAAGAAATCGGGACCGTAGATCCCCAAGGTCCATGGGAGTATCTAGACCATTGGTTTTTCCACGTCCAGGGAGCAGCGAGAGAGTGCACAACGCAGGAAAAATCTAAACCTTCAGATCTTAGTTAGAAAACCCGACAGATGTTGGATCTGTCAGGAGATGCATGAGGGTTAATCCCTCGTGAACAGAGGCGAAAGTCCCGAAAGATGAGTTGGTCTCAGGATTTTGAACTCCGGGATTTCGGAGGTCTCATTGACAAGAGATCAGGACACTCCATGGTGGATGTCCCAAAATAGATCTAGACCATCCAATTAAGGGAGGACACACATCACGAGATCACCCATTTCGGGGATTCGGACATCGGGAAACAAAAGAGGAAGGTGAGCATTTTGACTTCACACCTGGTGAAGTCCCGAAACAATCTGGACCGTCCATCCATGGAGGACACGTGGTGGAGATCGAGAGTCCATCGGTATATCGGATACCGGGGATTCGAATTAACAGAGGATCTGTGTCACTGGGGGTTGTAAGTTGTGAAATCGCGAAACGACGAGGACCGTCCCTCTGACGGAGGACACGTGGTAGCAATCCAGGATTTCAAGAGAATCCCGAAAGGAAGAGTCCATCAGGATTTTTCAAATCAAGAATTCGGGAGTCGTGTTGACAAGAAGTCAGACTCTCGTACTGATAAGTCCCGAAGGGAATAAGACTATGGTCTTATGAGAAGTGGTCAATCGGGCCAAGGCATAGCCCAGGGGGCTAATTGTCGATCGAAGCCTTTTTCAGCATTATGGCATTTCGAGGCTTGCAAAGTCGAAAGACTAGACCCGCTTATATCGCTGAGTCGCGAAATGAAAAAAGGTGCCTAGTTGTTTGGCCTGTGGTCATATTCAAAAATCACATGAAGGTGGAAAAATAGAAGAGCTAGCCTGTGCTAAGCCCCATAGGACTTCAAGGATTCTGCCCCTCGAGAAAAGGCGAAAAGTTTATTATGCCGCAGCAGTTGTGTTACAAATTGGTATCAGAGCATGGTTACAACACTTGGCCTGGTTGGGCTCATGTACGAGTCGCGTAAAGAAATATTGTTATCTGCATTTTCTCTTTAAGAAGAAGGACCACAGAATGAAACTGTAAATTGGGAATTTCTTTAACCCCTCTGTTAAGATGGTAACTACTCTTATAGGAGTAGGAATGCACTGATCAATATTACTGATAAGACTTGAGTGTTAATAACAGAGGTGGAATAAATTGTGTTATGAAGTTGCACGAGCCAGACAAGGGACAGGAACTGAGTTGTTTTGTTATAGTGTGATGATGGCTACCTACTAAAGTAGGTAGAGTCTCTTTCAATTGAGATGGTTGGTTAGATAAGGATTAAGACCCAAATGAAGAACTCCTTCATGATTGGGAAATCTAGTAGGGACTGGTAAGATCCTTAGAAAGTTATGATCACTGTATTATTAAGAGACTAAACCCTGAGCATATAATTCCTCATGATTGAGAGGACTGGTGAAAATATGTAGGGTCAGATTTACCTAACCTATAATGGTTAGAATCGACAGTGAGGATAACCTGTTTGAGGAGTCCTTTGGGACTGTTGCTATTTCCCAAAGAGTGACCCTTGTTGGTTGTTCCCATAAAGAGAGGGTAACATCCGTATGAGTTATGACTATGAGATTAGTCCTGTAAGTAACTTAAAAGCTCAGAAGAGATAGAGGGAAATTTTGTATGCCGAGTGTGCATATAGAGCACAGGGAGTGCATATAGAAACAAGCTTGTGTTAAAGTTTGAAAGCTCTGTAGGTTGAACACAAAGGATGATTCCAGAAGAGTTGATGCCAAGTTTGTGGCTGGAGGTTATTGAAAATCTGAACGAACGGTGGAATTCTCGGAGGGAGGAATACGGAAATTTCGTGAACCGTTAGATATAGTAGATCAGCGAAAAAGATAAGGATGATAACCTCTCATCACTCACAAGATCAGGAGGAATAGTATCCATTAGGTTGGAATCAATGAGAGCCATTGATCTAGAGCTTTGAGGTTTCATCTATTGGTAAAATAGAAGCATAAACCTTCCAAAGTCACGCCAGGTAAATCACCGGTTCAATCAAGGCCGTTGGTTAGCGGATGACCTAAACCGTAGATCCGGTGTAATTGGATCTTCGGGAGTCAGAGGTTTAGAAGTCAACATTCAGAGTTTTGAGGACTCACATGTCATGAAATCCTGACATCCAACCTGATCCATTGGATCGAGACAGGCGGTGGATCGATGATCTGACGCATACACATTTCAAGGATTCGAAATCGGGAGGTAAGGGGTGAAGACTCCGCCAGAATCCCGAAAGGTGGAAAGCCAGGATTTGATCAGGACCGTTGATTTCCAGAGAGATATGGACCATGGGATCCAGGTTTCTAGACCCTTGTGGATCAGAATTTTTGGGAAATGGTGGGGCGTTGTCTGCAGATTTGCCGAAACACAGGATCCCGACGCGAGTCTGGGAGTTGACCCCAGGGTCCAAGCGAAGGGTCATGTGAATAAAAAAGCTGAGAAAACCTTATTTTTGGTCTTTTAGGTTTTGATATTTTGGGGATCGAGGAACCAGAGTTCCTTGCAACATGAATCCCGAAATCGTGAAATGCGAAGCGCCTTTTGCTCGGATCATGGTCACCGCTAGTAGTCACATGAGGAGAAGGCATGAGCTAGTATTATGAATACGCATGAGTTGAATACAGTGTGAAGCTTCATAATAGGAAGCCTGATATTAATACCGGTAAGGTATGAATGATATTAAACGTGCAATTATTGCACATGTATGATGTAAGAGTAGAATTATACTAGAGGACCAATATGATTGTCCCGATGAGCGAAACATAAAGCAAGTATTTCTCTTGTCTAGATTAAATGAATACTATGGAGGCATATCTGACTCCATTCTAGGGAGTCATGAAAGTTTTGTTCCAAATAATAGCCTGAGGGGAATGTATTCCATTTCCTTAGGAAGTACCAATATAATTAGATGAAAGGGTAAATGAGCAAAGATTCTCTCTTGTCATAATAAGAGACAAATGATTATGCCTTTGAGCATCATAGGAGAAGGATTGTGAATGAATCTGAATTGACTGATCTCAATAGCAAAGATGTGTGTGGGTTGTAAAATATACCTATGGAAACTACACACAGGCTTACGATTATGAGTATAGCTAAGTACATCGTGGATGTAAGTTAGCGAAAACCTAGAACATGTGTTGATGCATAATCTAGAATACATACCAGAAAGGTATGTCTATGTCCCTTAAAGAATGCTTATTAACAAGCTGAAGCTAATTCGAGCTTGAGGCCATCATAGATGGTGATGGATATGAAACAAGGAAGTTTCCTGCCGAAGGAGTTCCACATGGAGGAACTGTGTAAGGACTTTGTCAGAAAGACAAAGTCACAACCCTAATAATTGTTGAAGGTTGAACAATGGGCTGCAAGGCCTGTCTNTCCTTAGGAAGTACCAATATAATTAGATGAAAGGGTAAATGAGCAAAGATTCTCTCTTGTCATAATAAGAGACAAATGATTATGCCTTTGAGCATCATAGGAGAAGGATTGTGAATGAATCTGAATTGACTGATCTCAATAGCAAAGATGTGTGTGGGTTGTAAAATATACCTATGGAAACTACACACAGGCTTACGATTATGAGTATAGCTAAGTACATCGTGGATGTAAGTTAGCGAAAACCTAGAACATGTGTTGATGCATAATCTAGAATACATACCAGAAAGGTATGTCTATGTCCCTTAAAGAATGCTTATTAACAAGCTGAAGCTAATTCGAGCTTGAGGCCATCATAGATGGTGATGGATATGAAACAAGGAAGTTTCCTGCCGAAGGAGTTCCACATGGAGGAACTGTGTAAGGACTTTGTCAGAAAGACAAAGTCACAACCCTAATAATTGTTGAAGGTTGAACAATGGGCTGCAAGGCCTGTCTATATATATATATATATATATATATATATAAGAATCCTGGATTACATTTTGAAAGAATCATGTAATTAATAGAAGACTAACAACCGAATATTGACCATTCTGATAACCGAATGGAAGTGTGTAGGATGCACATGTTCATGATTCATTATGAGCAAAGAGTTTCTATTAAATCATGTTGCAGTATCCCAAAAAGGGTTAGGGTGAGGCCTAACCAAGGCTTCTCATAAAAAAAGAGCAGTTATGGAAACCGACATAGTTGGTAAGAGGCAAGTAAACCCCCTGAGTATGATTAAATGAATAAATGAGTACATTTAAATGATAAGGCTTGGTTGAATCTATGATTAAGAAAAGGCCGTGAGACCTTAGAGATAACTCGACTGGGCTGAAAATCCCCAGGCAATGTAGAAAGAATTTGAATAAGGGGAGAGCCCTCATTTTCTTTCCTTGTTGTGCATTATGTTTTCTATGGGATGAAAAAGCTAGTACATTGATGAACGAAAATGTTTGGACACCATAGTAATGATGGTTATAATACTGTGAAAATGATTGAGAACTGTTGTGTTGCACTTTTGGAAACATTTGAGGATGTTTATAAACTCAAATGTTATGATACATGCATTTGGTTTAATATTATGACTAATGTAATTGTGTCTATGAGGATGCATGCTATGTATAGAAATAAATTGGAGCTATTGAGGAAGACAGTTGCCAATAATGAACAACCTCAAGTAGAGGGTGACCATGAAAATGTTGTGGTCGAAAGGTTGTTGACGGGACTGTGAAAATCCCACTAAAACACTATTGATAAGGTAGAGAACAGAGAGAGAGTGCTAACATCCAAGAACCAGTATAAATATATTTGTGACTGTGTGGCATAGGGTATGAAGGGATTTGGTAAGAACCCCTTCCGAAATATTTTATTATTTCATAAAATTGAAAGGGTAGTTGTATGACTTGGATACCCAAGTAGGGTATGATTTAGGAAGGAGAACTGGAATAATGGAGGTATGAACCTCTGGTAGTAAACACTGGTTGTAACCCTCGGAAGAATTCATTAACTGATATGTCATAAACACATGGACCAATCAAGGAACGATTGGAAACAAAAGTTCTCATAGATAGAACGTTGCATGGAATTACTTCTAGGAAATGCATATTTGCATAAAGGATAGGCAAGGGATTTCTCATTAAGGAAGGAGGACCTTCCAACATTTCTACCCACGTAGTATAGGTGTTAGAGAAAACCAAATTTGGGTGGCCATGAGTGTTGGCACCCTGGTTATTAATGAAGGCATAATGCGTGGGCGCATTCATGCGAAACTTTTAAGTTTAATATGTACTAATTTGGGGTCGTGATCGGCCTATAGCAGGAAGCATGGTCCTGTTGTAAGAATGAAGAAAATGAATAAACCATATGAGGAAAAGGTTGGTTAACTTCCAAAACCCCATGGCCACGAACCGGTCATAAAGTGTGATGAACTTGAAAAACAATGCAAGAATGTATTGGGTATGAATGTGGCCTTGGATATTGGCACAATTGTTAAAACCCTTTTTAAATATTGAACTACATTTTGAAAAGTTTGGTATGTTGAGATGAAACTAACAATTGTTTGGTTGTGTAAAGAATGAATTGCAGGAAGGAAAGAGTCTTGGATATGGCAGTGTTGTAAGTCCATAAGGAAGACCGATTGCCCGCTGAGCCAAACTACAAGGGATGGTATTTCCGTTTTTGAGAAAGTAATTTAATTGTTAAGAATGCACAATTCTGCAATTGTTGTGACGATGTTGTAAAGGTGTAATAAAATGTATATGCATGGAAAAGATAACAGGTTGTTTGGCCGATTGAAGTTCAAAGTGCAGGAAGCAAAGGGGTCTTGGATATGGCGGCGTTGTAAGCCCATAAGGAAGGCCAATTGCCTGCTGAGCCAAACCATTATGGGAAGGAAATTCCCATAATTATGAATCTGGTTCCTGTGCGGATCAAATATGAAAACAAATCATGAGATTTGAAAATATGCAGGTGACAGATTTGCAATAAAATTCTGAAAGTTAAAATTTATAATGATGTCTCATGAATTTTGTATACCTGTGATACAGGTGAGAAGAAAAGACATGTCCAGAAAGGACAGATGAGGGTTGTCAAAGCTGAAGATGATGAACATGGCTACTAGTGAGCCATGAAAACCCTGTGATAAGCCATGATCACCTGAAAATTATTGTGTTGAGGTAACACAAGCCGGAGGTACGCCTCGACAGAGCAAGTCTGAGGGACACCTCGACTATAAGACTTGATAGAGTCTCTAAAATTTTCCTGTGCAAGAAAACCCTGGCAGGGCAAGATGGATCACCCAAGGGACTGTATAACAGTGAAGGGGATTCCTGAGCCTGGGCCTGGAGGGTGAGTGACTGCAAGGAAGAGGAGATCTTAATAATTCTTGTAAACTATTGGTATCATGCACACAGTGGGTAGTTTCCTGTGCGGAAAAACCTTTGAAATGAAGATAAAATCATGATAGCTCTTGTGAACTACTAAATTGGAATCATGCACCCAATGGGTACGTCAAGGAAAGAGATGAGCATGGATATAAAAAACTACCATGTGGATACATATTCACAAACTACACAGATAAGTATTGTGCCGAGATTATAAAATTTTCCTTTTGAATTTTGAACAACAGTAAGATGTTTTCACACGAAATTGTGATTAATGTGCTTGTTGCCCAAGAATTATTGAAGGTAGGTGATGAAGACTAAGATCCTGAAAGAGGACCTGACAGAGGATGAAGGTCAAGACTTCTGAAGTGGCTGAATGAGAAAGGCATGACAGGTGTTTTTGAGACAAAACACCGAGGACGGTGTTCCTTTAAGGGCGAGGGAGTTGTAACACCCTGTTTCCCCCATTCTGTAAAAATAATTATGCTGGACAAGAACTATGGAAAACTCAAAGATGTAAATGTGTGATTTCAATGGACCTTAGTAAAAAGGTCCATGAATGTAAATTATGTTATGAATATATATATATAACTACTGAGAGGGGGATGTGCTGAAAAAAAGACCACGATGGCTGAAGAAAGGTGGTGGAAGGCGCCTGGAAAGGTGGCATTAACTTCCACCGAAACCAATACCGTATTTTGACTTCACTCCCTGGAGAACCAAGAGTGGCTCACTGGCCCCAAATTAAATGACTCGCCAGGTTGGTAGATAAATGGCTCCTCATGAGGAATGAGGGATGCGGGTGAACCGCCTATCCATCGAGTCCTCAGACCTGACCACCGCGAGGAAGATCGTGCCACACGCAACCTCGCCAAAAGGAGAAAAAGGTAGGAAGAGTGTGCGATTAAGGGGCAAACGCGAGGGAAAGAAGACGGAGAACTCTAGAAAAATAAAGAGTGAGTGATAGCGGAGAAGAAGGAGAGTAACATTTGTTCTCGGTCACTGGAAAACAAAGACTCAATCTCACAGCATCGTGGTCTCAACTCGGGGGTGGCTACTGGTAAATCCATTGGGATTCGTTGAGTCTACGGTTGGGTGGAAATGAGCACCCCTCTCAGCAGTTACAATCACACCTGGTGTTATTTCTGATAAGTGTTTTACATCTTGTATCTTGAAGCTTATATGATGACATGTATGCTCATAGTCTATGCAATTTTACGAATGGTTTGAGTATAAGACTGTCTGTGTAATTTTTGGATCAGAAATGGTGGTTGCATGCTTTTATTGGAAGGACCACATATGGATTATGTTTTTAGATAGATTTGTATATACGTATATTGAACTAATTTGGACTTCAAGTTTGCTTTCGGGAAATCTATGCCCTTATTTGTCTCTAGAAATACCCAGAATAGATCTCTATGGCTTATGTTTATAGATAGATTTATGTATATGTATATTGAACTAATTTGGACTTCCTTTCGGGAAATCTATGCCCTTATTCATCTCCAGGAATACCCATAATAGATATCTATGGCTTATGTTTATAGATAGATTTGTATTTACGTATATTGAACTAATTTGGACTTCAAGTCTAATTTCAGGAAATCTATACCCTTATTTGTCCCCAGGAATACCCAAAATCGATCTCTCCACAGAGATACCCTTCTTGGAAAGCTTACCAAGAATATGAAAAGGATTTGAAGGCACAAGTCTTAGTAATCCTGTACGAGGAAGAATGGGCCTCTCAAAATCCTAAAATAGCCGCATAGGGATAACTATCGATTGACGGACAAGATCCTGTTGAAATATCTGCGGCCATTCACGACCGTTAGATTGGAGGAAGAAACAAGGGCATTAAATGCCTTAACCCTTTTCCTCTATCTTCGTGAGTAGTGAAGAAATTGGGACCGTAGATCCCCAAGGTCCATGGGAGTATCTGGACCATTGGTTTTTCCACGTCCACGGAGCAGCGAGAGAGTGCACAGCGTGGGACATATATGAACCGTCAGATCTTAGTTAGAAAACCTAATAGCCATTGGATCTATCAGGATATGCATGAGGGTTAAGCCCTCGTGAATAGAGGTGAAAGTCCCAAAAGAGGAGTTGGTCTCGGGATTTCGGAGGTCTCGTTGACAAGAGATCGGGACACTCCATGGTGGAAGTCGTGAAATATATCTAGACCATCCGATTAAGGGAGGACACGTGTCACGAGATCACCCATTTCATGGATTTAGACATTGGGAAACAAAAGAGGAAGGTGAGCATTTTGACTTCGCACCTGGCGAAGTCCCGAAACAATCTGGACCGTCCATTCATGGAGGACACATGGCAGAGATCGAGAGTCCATCGGTATTTCAGATATCGGGGATTCGAATTGACAGAGGATCTGTGTCACTGGGGGTCACAAGTCATGAAATCACGAAACGACGAGGACCGTCCATCTGAGGGAGGACACGTGGCAAAAATCCAGGATTTCAGAAGATTCCCTAAAGGAAAAGTCCATCGGGATTTCGCAAATTGAGAATTCGTGAGTCCCTTTGACAAGAAGTCGAACTCTTGTACTGATAAGTACCGAAGGGAATAAGACTGTGTTCTTATGAGAAGTGGTCATATGGGCCAAGGCATAGCCCAGGGAGCTAATTGTCGATCAAAGCCTTTTTCGGCGTTACAACATTTCGAGGTTTGCAGAGTTGAAAGACTCGACCCGCTTATATCGCTGAGTCGTGAAATGCAAAAAGGTGCCTAGTTGTTTGGCCTGTGGTCATAATCAATGATCACATGAAGGTGGAAAAAGGGAAGAGCTGGCCCACGCTAAGCCCCATAGGACTTCAGGGATTCTGTCCCTCGAGAAAAGGCGAAAAAATTATTATGCCGCAGCGAGTGTGTTACACTGCAACCTTAGCTGGGACACAGATATGTTACTATAACACCTTAATAGGGAACTTAGTAGTTATAGTTCATCAATATCCAGTCTTAGTTTACAACGCAGTTAAACCCTAATTACAGAGAATTACAATATTTAACCAAATCTACTATATTCAAGCACTAAGAATATCCACATAGGTAAGATCTAGTATTCATTCATACTATTAAGCACATGGCATTAACATATCTATCTACCATTCATATATATTGAATCACTAAGCAAGTTAACATATAAACACATCAATACATCGCACAAAGCAAAGAAACACAACATGTACGTGGTTCACCCCCACCCTGGGGCTACATCCACCAACTCTTTGTCTTCTTTATTAGCTTCTTCAATCAGTTACATGCACAGATCCACAAAAACAATAATCCACAGAGGATAGGAGATCCACGCACCTCGCTAGATCCTCCTTCTCCATGCTAGGTTACAACACTAAGCCTCTTCTCAATCTCTTACACTCATTTTCACTGAGCTCTACAAGCCTCATACAGTATTCACAAAAGCAATCTCTACTTAGCACTTATCACTTTCGATCATGTTTGCACCCAATTCGTCACTAGGTGAGCAAATAAAGAGTGCTTACATGCCCAGTTGGGTCTTGCTAGGCATGACAGTTGTAGAGGAAAGGGTTAGAAAAAGAACAACAAAACTATAAACAAGAATTAAACTAAAACAAACTAAAACTATGAGCATATGGAAAAAGAAATAACAAACACAAAAGACCAATATCACCAATGTTTTGAGCTGGTCTATTGATGAAATCCAAAGCACAATGAAGAAA
>SNQJ01S0045333.1:0-11531 GCA_010110895.2 Picea sitchensis | reverse complement strand
TCAATTAGGTCTTTGACCAGCCTACCATGCGGATTCAGCTCAGATTTGATGTCAAATCGGCTTGGGAGCTGATCCATTAGTGGTTGGGAGGCTGACCAATTTCAATAAATGCGTCGTTTAGCAGGTGCGTGGGTTTTTGCGCCCACAGCCGCGCATCGTGCGCGCATGCGTGCATGGTACGTTTCTGTTCCGCGCATATGCGCGCGCACCTAGATTATGTAAAGCGCCCTTCAATTTTTGGTTACTTTGTATAGTTTTTGACCCTTTTGCCATGCTGTGGAATTAATCCTATGCCATGAATGACTTCATTCCTGTTTTGATGATGCAGAGTTCTTGTCGCCATGTGCGAACGAAATTTCAGTGATAACAGATCACACAGATCAAACTTGTAGGTCTCAAATTACTTCACCTAGCTACTTATTTACACATTACAAAATAGGCCTAAGTATGGGTAAACCAATGGGCCGACATCCCCATACCCATTACATAATCCTGAATCCCAAAAAGGGGCCAAGATACCACGATCTCTGCTTCATCTTGCGCTTCGCCTTCAACAGCCTGTTGAAGTCCCAAAAATAGGTCAAACCTGACCAAGGATCCTAAAAACTTGGTCAAGGGCCAACATGCCCCCAACACTCATCTGTGACTCGTCCCAAGTCACTCTGATTTGCATAATTCTATCTCAAAAACCTCGATATTGGCTCGAGTTTCTTCGACTTGTTGTTGTGCCACGACCTCCTGTTCAGTGAACTCCTGGATAAAATCTTCATTGACAGGTCCCTCTAGGCGTTGTTATGTTGCAGTGATGACTTTCTCCAGTTCTTCTCCTTGGCCTTCGATCTCTGTGAATAGCTGGAAAGCCTCATCCTATATAGGTTGGAGCCTCTGAGTCACTTCCATGAGTTTTCTCTGAATGGTGTGGACCTACTGCTAGGCAGTGCACTACTCTTGGGATCACTTCATCCTTTCAACAGCTGACAGAGGCTTCAAATGTGCCCATATTGTTTCTTCTTGATACTTTGCCTCTTGGAGCTATGACTCCGGTGTCTTCAGTTCTGGATTCTCAGTGAGTCACTCATACGTCCAGGCACTATGATCACTCAATTGCTTGCATTCCATGGCAAGGGCCTTTATTCTTTCAACTGTGCCTCGAGCCGTTGCATCTCTCTGATCCCTCACATCCTGCGGAGTGGAAGGCACTGCACAGAGCTCTAAGTCTTTTATTCTTTGTTGTAGCTTCTAGATAGATTTGGCGAGCTTCTCTACTTGATACGTGACTCGATCTTATGCCCATGGTTCTAAGCTTGTTACAGAGCGAAGTTCTTTGTTGATTTCTTCTTTGACTTCGAGTTGCTCTGTGAGCAACTGTTCCTTTTCTTATTGAATATGTGCTTTCTCTTTTTCAAACTTCATCTGGAGAGTAACCTTCTCCTGCTCTGCAAGTCCCATTGTTCTACAAGTACTCCTTGCACTTGCTTCAAGGCCTGGGTGGCTTTGTATGTTTCTTCTTGTGCTCGATGAAGGCGAGCTTCGGTTGCATCTGCTAGTCGGCGGAGTTGGGTTGTCTCATCTCCCAACTCTAGTTCTCCTAATGGCAGGGGCGTAGTAGAAACTGCACGACTGGACTAAAGGGCCTGTTGTACCCCTCAAAATTCAACCTTAATTTTTTCATACATTTCCTCCTTCTTGGCTTCTTTTTTCTCCACAATTTCCTATGAGGCTTCGTTTAGGGCTGCCATGATGAAGTCAAAATCATTAGTAGTGAGTACAGTCTATATATTGGTCACGGTGGCTCTAGATTTATTCTGGGAAGAAGGTTTCGGGGGAGAAACCTTCCTCTTCTTCAGGGGATCAGTCTCATCTCGAGGCAGTGTTACTTTGCCTTGTTTTTGATCAACTTCTTTTCCATTTATCTCTTCTACTTTGTCATCACCCCCTCGGTCAGGTGATACTGAAGCAGTCTTGCCTGAGGCGATGCTTAAGTCTTGGACCTCTTTGGTTTTCTTCCTTCTGTTGTGTCCGGGTGTATCATTTTCTTTGTGCATGATCTCTGGGCTGTCAGGATCATACATCTCTATAGGGTCTGCAGGAATAAGGAGTTCTTCCGACTAGTCCTTAGTGATCTCCTCAAGTTCCTCTTCTGTGAGCTTGTAGTACGATTCAATATCCTCTTTATCCTCGTCTACTCGTGCTGTAATGTAGATGAAGTGTTGATATACGTGGAACTTCATCAGGGGTTGGAACCTCTGTAGGGTGTCAATATTCATGCGAGGTTCAGCTTCGATGGCTCTCTTTTGCTAGAGGTAATATGTGTGAAAAAAAATGTTCGACTGCCACTGTTTGCTCATATCGCTCGAGTACCAGAGCGTGGTGAACTTTACAGCAAGTGGCTCAAATGGATCGATGTCTAGGAAGGTCTCACCTTCCGAAATTTCCCAAGAAACGAATGCGATGAGGATCAAGAGCCGGCTAAAGTGGAATTCATAGCCCTGATCCTGTGCTTCACGGTAGTCTAGTTCAAGTTGATTAACTAGGTACTTCACCCAGTTCATCTATAGACCTTCCACACACTTCCCTGTAAGGTCAATGACGAAGCCTGTGACCTGTGTGGGTCAATTATTTTGTACTAGATTCCCTGAAATTAACTGACATGCTAGGTGCACTGCACATTTCTGGATGGAATATACCTTGTAGCCTCGCGTCCCCCTCTCAACATCATCGTATGTATCCTTGATCTTCTTTGCTAGTACGCTCTCTATGGAATTTCCTAGATAGAAGTCCTACGGATCAGGTCCTTGCATACTCGATCCTGTGATCCTATGGATGAACGTCAGATCGACTATGATACAATGGTCAAGCCATAAGTATCTTCCATGGTAACATGAAATGAGTATCTTGACACAGGAGGTAACTTCCTGGTGCCTTTTGAAGTGTGGGATTTTCATTACATTCAACAGGGTGGACTGCGCGAGGTTCATTGTCCACGGTTGGGGGATTATCTTCAAATTATTCCCCTTTTTCTTGGTCAAGTATTTTTATAGGGCTAGCATGCTATGGTTCTTACGATCTCCGAGTTTGAATTCACTGAACTTCAACGCTGTGATCTTGTCCTATTGTGCTCTTACTGTGTGTATCCCCTTCAGGAGGTATGTAGTAACCATGGTGTACTCAAAATCTCTTGGAACACTATATCGACTCACCGCGTTGGCCAGGGGTAGGATGTAATCGAGCAATATGGTCAGGATCAGCTTCACATTTTCTAGGTCATATATGTGCTTGGTTCTCTTCTCTGCTGCTGGTCGGGATAGCCCAGGATCTGCGAGCAGTCGATGGAGAGGATTGCACTCCTCTCGTCGAAGACACTTGTACACCCACATACATTACTCTTTTAGACATTACTCTTTCGGTCATGAGGTCAATGAGTACCTCCTTCACAGACTCTTTGACTGCGCTAAGTTCTTTGGACATACACGCTCGTGGTTGAATCTCTCGGGTTTGAAGAGTAACTAGTCAATGCAACGGGATGGATGGTGATAGCACGATGATCATTGTGCAGAATCAACTAATCTGTGGGCTCAGATTCACGTTTAGAAAAAAAATTCTTGGTGCAAGGTTCGACGAAATAAATAGATAACAAAGAAGCAAATCTCTCCAACGGGCGAGAAGTCTCCATTAACTCATTTCTATATGTTATGGCACAGTCCCAACGGTCTAGTGGCGATATTTATGACCATGAATTCCTTTCTACCTGTTAGGGATATCATTCTAATGGTTATATTGTTCCCAACAACTATATTTCTTTGCCATGGCGAAGTTCCATGTGACGTTCTTCTGATATCCCAATGAAGTTCTTGTTTTGTAAATTTTCCCTTTGCGAAGTTCCCGCTAGAACCTTCTGTAACTTTTCGATCTCTGCACTCTTCTTGCTGAGCTTTCAATCCTTCTTTCTAGTGAGATTCATCTCATTATTCCTCTTCCCATTCTGATTCTTGTCTTCTTTTGGCATAGTAACTTCGCGTTGTTGATATTCTTTCGTAGGGTGCACGGGTAATACTTCTTCTCTAGTTGGGGTAGATTTTCTACTCTCTTGTACCTCATGTGTCCTTCCGACTTCGACATCCAAGTCTTCGGTCCTAAATAGCTTCGATATGTTCTCTTGTTCTTCAATAAACTGTGTGATCCTCCTAGTCATGAAAGATTTTAATTCTTTCTTATTCTTCTCTAATACTTCTTCTTCCTTCCTTCTAGTCTGGTCCTTCTCGATCCAAGGTTTTCCTAGTAACATATTAAATGGAGCGTTGTTCTCAATAAATTTAACAACCTCAAAATCTTCCTCTGTCGAAGTTCCATGAGAACTCATAGATATCTGGTTAAGTCTTCCACATAGGGTTATCAATATTCCTCTGAATAATCCTATTCCTCCTAATGAAGGAATCATAGCAAGCTTTCCTAAGGTTTCCCAAGTTCTTTATGTCATGATATTCACTTGTGTTTCCTCATCCAGAACAAAGTCAATGTCGAAGTCTCCTATTCTTGCTTCAATGCACTCTTTTTCTTTGAATATCCCTGATAAGCTGATATATCGGTGATCATTCAGGATTTCTTTCATCTGTAGCAATACTTTCTCTAATTCTTTCTGGGGTTCTGCCATAATCTCAATTTCTGTATCTTCCTTAGGGTTTTCTTGGTTCATATGCATTCTTTCAACGTTAGCAATCATTATAGGGCAATCCAATACTTTATGGTCCATAACTCTACAACAAAGACAACGAGATGTTCTACCAGGGAATTCCTTAGCCATATGTCTTGGTCTTCTGCAACTGTAACAAAGAGTTAATCCTCGTTTTCTTTTAAATGATCCCCAACATTTCCTGTACTACGCACTAGGATCATAGTAGCTAACCTACCAAAAAAATATTTCTAGGATCCTGCATCCATTTGTTAGTCCAAACATTCTTTTTATGCATAGGTATAACATATCTTTCACTATTCTTATCAGATCTACTCATATCAAATCTTATTTCATCTATCAGTGCCCTAGTTTTCAATCTAGGACAAATCTTATCAAACATACCTAGATCCATACTTTAGAAACAAAGATTTCCACTAATCTTATCTTCAATAGAGCACAAAGCTTCCAGATCTAAAACTTTTCACTATTCTTACCTTTATCAGAGCACAGAGCTTGCAGATCTTACCACTTTAAGAAAAAATTCTTACTTTTACCTTTTTCAGAGCATAAAGCGTTCAGAACTTACCTCTTTTCTTCAGATCAGACTTATTTTCTTATCACAGAGCTTCACAGATCGAGTAGAATACTGTGCACTAGAGCGACAGATATACGCACAGAGCTTTCACAATTTCAAGTTGGATCTTCGCACAAAGATTCTCTCTCCTTAGTTCCCAGAAATCATAGTTTTAGTCCCGACAATGAAACCATTTGTTGGCACAAGGGTAGACCCTGGGTTCAACACACCAACAATGCACCAACAAAACCCTAACTATCGGCCCTTTCGGCAACACCTGCAAAGCAGATGAAGTCTCACCCAAGGTAGAGGAAGGGGTGGTTGTAGGAATCCAGTGTCTACAACCTTAGTTGGGACACAGATCTATGACTGTAACACCTTAACAGAGTACTTAGCAGTTATAGTTCATCAATATCTAGTCTTAGTTTACAGCGCAGTTAAACCCTAATTACAGAGCATTGCAGTATTTAACCAGATCTACTATTTTCAAGTGCTAATCATATCCACATAGGCCAGATATAATATTCATCCATAATATTAAGAACATAGCATTAGCATATATATCTACCATTCATTTATATCGAAGCACTAAGAAAGTTAACATATAAACACATCAATACATCGCACAAAGCAGATCAACACAACATGTATGTGATTCACCCCCACCCTGGGGCTACGTCCACAAACTCTTCATCTTATTTATTAGCTTATTCAATCAGTTACATCTATAGAGCCACAAAAACCCTACTCCGCAGAGGACAGGAGATCCATGCACCTCACTATATTCTCCGTCCCCGGGCTAGGTTACAACACTAAGCCTCTTCTCAATCTCTTACACTCACTAGCACTGAGCTCTGCAAGCCTCATACAGTATGCACAAAATCAATCTCTACTCAACACTTAGCACTTTAAATCACACAGATCAAACTTGTAGGTATCAACTTACTTCTCCTAGCTACTTATTTATACATTACAAAATAGGCCTAATCATGGGTAATCCCATGGGCCGACAACCCCATACCCATTACATAATATCGAATCCCAAAAAGGGCCCTAAAAGGGGCCAATATCCCATGATCTCTACTTCATCTTGACCTCTACCTTTAACAACCCTTTCGAATTCCCAAAAATAGGTCAAACCTAACCAACGATCCTCAAAACTTGGTCAAGGGCCAACAAGGAGTACCGAGATATCGTCACCTCACCCGCAGGGGTGCCTCTGCATTGTCAGGTCAAGCACCCCATTGATCTAACCCCAGGTGTGTCTCTACCCAATGGGCCGATCTATCAACACTCTGTTATGGAGAATGATGAAATCAAGAGGGAGATTCAGGAGCTGCTATAGAAAGGTCACATCCGACCAAGTTCATCTCCCTATGGGAGACCGATCGTGTTGGTGCAGAAGAAGGATGGGACTTGGAGACTCTGTATTGACTATCGAGCACTGAACAAGATCATTGTCTGTAATAGGTACCTGATCCCACAGATTGATGAACTTCTAGACCAACTCAAAGGGGAGAAATATTTCATCAATATTGACTTGAAGTCCGGGTATCACCAATTACCAATCGAACCATTTGATGTGTGGAAGACTGCCTTCAAAGACAAGGAGGGCCTTTTCAAATGGTTGGTCATGCCTTTCGGGTTGATGAATGCTCCCACAACCTTCATGAGGTTGATCGATGACATATTGTGGCCATTCAAAAAACAATTTGTAGTAGTGTACTTGGATGACATCCTGATCTTCATCTAGACTTGGGAAGAGCACCTCCACCACATCCGACAGGTCCTCCAAACACTACGGAAAAACAAGTTTTGTGCCAATTTGGAGAAGTGTACTTTTGGCATGACCCAGGTTCAGTATTTGGGATACATTATTGATGAACGTGGGGTGCATGTAGATCTAGCCAAGATCCAATTCATCCAGGATTGGTTATCCCCAACCACTCTAATAGAGCTTTGCATCTTTCTAGGTCTTGCTAATTTCTATCGCAGATTCGTGTTGGGATTCTCTCATATCACTTGGACCTTGATTCAAGTCACCAAGGGAGGAGATAAAATAAAATTCTTTTGGTCAGAATCTCAACAGAAGGCATTCATATAATTGAAACATAGCCTCTTTTGTGCCCTAGTGCTAACATTACCATACTTGCAACAACCATTTGAGATTGAGACAGATGCCTCTGACTATGCTATTGGGGAAATTCTTACTCAACAGAGGCATCCAATGGAATATCACAGTGAGACATTTTCTAACATAGTCTGAAAGTATCCCACTTATGAAAAAGAGATGTATTCAATTGTGCAGGCTTGCCGACAATGGAAGCATTACATTTTGGGGAAGGAAACGATCATCCACACAAACCAACGACCCCTGTAGTTCATAAAAACACAAGGGAAGTTGTAGAACGATCATCATCAGGAGTGTTCCACATATCTACAATAGTTTCATTTGAACATCAAGTACAAGAAGGGAAACACTGATAATTTTGCAGACTGCCTTAGCCGACCATCGATCGTGGCGATAACCACCATGCTCAACTCTTGTGGGCACAATACTTTTGATTGGTCGCTTGTCTACAAGAGAGATACAGAATTCGGCCACACATACAATACGCTCTTGGAGGGTAACTGAGCTCCAAATTTTCACCTCCAGGATGCACTACTATGTCACCTGGGACACCTTTGTATTCCTTCAAGCGAGCATGCCAAGATGATTTGGGAAGCACACTACTGTCCGGTTGTTGGGAATTTCAGGGTCAAGAAAATAGTGGCAGCACTGCAAAAGTATTTCTATTGGCCAATCCTTTGACATGATGTCGGGAAGTACATTATATACTTCACTTCCTATGCCATTTTCAAACAGACCATCAATAATCAAGGCCTCTATACTTTGTTTCCTACCCCTAATCAACCTTAGGAATCCATATCCATTGATTACATGTTGGGCTTTCCTTCTGCTAAGCATGGAAATGACTATGTTTTCGTGGTCGTCGAAAAATTCTTGAAGATGGCCATTATGGCAGCCTGCAAGAAGAATATCACAACAGAAGCTACTGTGAAACTCTTCTTTGAATGAGTGTGGGTACACTTTGGGATCCCACAGTCTATCATCTCAGATCAGGACAATAGGTTCCTTAGTACATTTTGGTCTAGCCTCTAGTCAATGTTGGACACCAAGCTCACCAAGTCCATAGCTTTCTATCCCCAAATTGATGGCCAGACAGAGATCGTCAACAGGATTATCGTACACATTTTGTGCATGTACAACTCAAAGAATCCACGCACATGGGATGAGAGTCTCCCCTATGTACAACATAGATAAAACTAGGCCCTCCATATCTCAACTGACCACAACCCCTTTCAGGTGGGCTTGGGATTCCATCCACTATGTCCCATTGATGTAGCCATGCCATTTACAGCTACTCAGGCTGATTTGACTCATGTCCAGTCTAAACTTGCCAAGGCGAACAACTTCATGGAGCACATTCAACACATTCTCCAATAGGTTCATGACATATTGGACAAATCCAATGTTAAGTACAACCAACAACATGATCAACATCGGGTGCAACACAACTTCTAGGTGGGCGACAAAGTGTGGCTACATTTGTAGAAGGAGCGTCTCTCTAGACCCCACTGCAAGCTTTGCCCGCTCTAATATGGGTCGTACACCATCACCAAGTCTGGAGGGGACAATTCCTTCGAGCTAAGTATTCCACCATTCCTTGGTCTGCACCCATTGTTCAATGTGGACCGCCTTTGACCCTACTTTCCACCTCTCCTTGACACATCCGACATGGCAGAACAACTCACACCAAAAGAGTTAAACCCAAACTGCATGGAACAAGACACAACTGATTGGATTATGAACACACAAATCAGGAACACCCGCCAACAGAGGCTACACCTATATCAATTTGTCAAAGTAGGCCAACTCCTTCACCAGGGAAAGTGGCTCACCAGGGACCAAGTTATACAGAAGTTTCCTCATCTCATGGAGGAACTCAACGCAATGGGGACCATTTCTTTTTAAGGGGGGAGGAATGATCCAGGTCGATATTGGTGGCCACCCTCCTATTCCACTTGGACCCCCACCATTGTTTCTTTCAGTTTTGTAGTTTCCTTAATTGTAGCACAATTTACTATTTTTAGCAGTTTTCCAGGTCCTGAACTTCCAGAGCCGTTTTGAGGCTCTAAATGATGTTTTTTTGGCATCAACCTCCAATGAGTATGACATCAGTCTAGAACATGAAATTTTTTATTAGAATTTGTAGTCCTCAGATAGATCTTTCTAACTATGTATCATATGCGTCAAATGAAGATAGTATGACAAAGTTACGACCCCGGGAAATTGATGTACCAATCGACCCTGACGGGGCCCACATTCTAGCATTTCATCTCCTAGGGTTAGGTTTTTTTAAGTTTATGGTTTTCCATTGTTTCTCAATAATATAATTCCTTCGAGCCTCATTGTAAAACAAATTTCAGAGGCCTGTAGCCACCACATCTCTTCTCAGAGATAAGCTACCAACACCCTAGCTAGTTTATTTCCATTATGTCTGTAAACAAATTCCAGTTCTTTGATATTAATGAAATGAAGTGTTAATTCTGTTGCATCCTTGTAGTTATGGTTATTTGTGTATTTTTTTGTGTTCCTACACAAATTCGGATCACCCTTTGACAAAGGGTATCACTTTGATGAAACACTGAAGTCATATCTTTCATGCTTCCCTTGTGACAATCACTCTCCTTAGAAACATGCCTCTATGCTCTCTCTCCAAGAATTTAACTCTCTATCATGTATCTGATGAATATGTTCCTCTGGAATCATACCTCTATTCTTACCTCTATGTTTGACAGCTTCTCTGAATAATCTTTCTACCTACCTTTTTGGTTATGTTTCTCTCCCCTGACTTCTCTGCAAGATGTTGTGTAGAAAAATACAACTCTTCATGCACTTGGTACCTTTTGGAGTTATTGTCCATTGGTGCTTCCTTGTGTAATCAACTTCCATATATGAAAAGCATTCAATAAAAAGAATTCAAATGTTCTCGTGTAATTATCATCCATTATGATAATGTTCCTTTATCTCTGAACCATTCTCTGAACCAATATATGAATCCATGCTCTCGTCCAATGTCATATATCTATTCAAATGATCCAGGTGGATATTGGTGGCCACCCACTTATTCCACTTGGACCCCCACCATTTCTTCTTTCATTTTTTCAGTTTCCACACAGTTTACTATTTTTAGCAGTTTTTCGGGTCCTGAACTTCCGGAGACGTTTTTTGGGAAAACGGGGAGAAACATGGGTGATAGATCATGTTTCTCACCCAAAAGTTGTATTCCTCGGATAGATCTTTCTAACGAGATATAGAACACGTCAAATGAAGATCGTATGCCAAAGTTACGTCCCCGGGAAGTTGATGTACCAACTTACCCAAACGGGGCCCATAGTCTTGGCGTTTCATCTCCTAGGGTTAGGTCTTTGGATGTTTAGGGTTTTCCATTGTTTCTGAATAATAATAGGCCTTTGAGCCTCATTGTAACATAGTTCAGAGGCCAGTAGCCACCACATCTCTTCTCAGAGATAAGCTACCAACGCCCTAGCTAGTTTATTTCCATTCTGTCTGTAAGCATATTTCAGTGATTTGTTATTAATGAAATGAAGTCTTATTTCCGCTGCATCTCTGTTTTTATGTGTATTTTTGTATTTCATTGTGTTCCTACATAAATCCATATCAGTGGTATCATAGCAGTCTTCTCATTCTCGATCCTTCTTTGCATGTCCCCAACGAAATCGAGGTATAAGGAGTTGGGGCTCGATCTGGTTGAACCTTTGCAAGATCAGCCTCGCAAACCCCGACGAATTCCCATGGGGGAAGAAAAGAAAGATGAGGGAGTAGGATATCCTATCAAAATGTTTCTCGAGGAGGCCCTTAAGAAACAAAGGAACGCGATGATGGACAACTTTTCCTAGATTCTTCAACGGATTCCGACTGGCAGCGCATCGACATCCAGAAAACACTCTGGAGGCACCACTCCTTTTAAGGTACAAGTAAAATTTCACATTCCCATATTTGATGGCCAAATAGATGCAGATGTCATAGATAGATGTTTGAATATGTTAGAAGGATATTTCTCGGTTCATGACTTTTCTGACCGAGAAAAGATTATTTTTGCACTCCTCAAAGTCGCCCCCCATGTCAAGGACTGGTGGGAAACCTACTCGGAGCAAGAGGGCGAGGGAGAACCCTCTTTGTTCTCGACTACACCCACT
>SNQJ01S0045332.1:79933-90334 GCA_010110895.2 Picea sitchensis | reverse complement strand
CCTCTTGAATGTATCTGTGCAGACAACTGCGGTACTTTAACAGCAAATGTTTCTCTGAATCTTTGATACCCAACTTTGTGCATAGGGTATGAAACAAATTCGTCATCTCATGCACATCTTGGTCCCTTTGCTGTCGCAACGTAGTCCATTGTATGTATTTGTCCTCATAGCTCCCCACGGGATAATATTGTTCAATGATGGCGTCTCGAAAATAATTCCAAGTGGGTGCGGCCGAGAACAAAGAGGGTTCTCCCTGACCCTCTTTCTCTGAGTAGGTTTCCCACTAGTCCTTGACATGGGGGGTGGCTTTGAGGAGTGCGAAAATAATCTTTTCTCGGTCGGAAAAGTCATGAACCGAGAAATATCCTTCTAACAGATTCAACCATATATCTATGGCATCTGCATCTATTTGGCCATCAAATATGCGAATGTCAAAGTTTACTTGTACCTTAAAAGGAGTGGCACCTCCAAAGTGGCTTATGGATGTCGATGCACCGCCAGTCGAAATCCGTTGAAGAATCTGGGTAAAGTTGTCCATCATCGCGTTCCTTTGTTTCTCGAGGGCCTCCTCGAGCAACATTTTGATAGGATCTCTTGCTCCCTCATATTTCTTTTCTTCCCCCATGGGTGGTCGTCGGGGTTTGTGAGGTTGATCTTGCAAAGGTTCAACCAGATCGAGCCCCAACTCCTTATACCCCGATCTCGTTGGGGACATGCAAAGAAGGATCGAGAATGAGCACACTGCTCTGATACCACTGATCCGGATTTATGTAGGATCACAACGAAATACATAAATACACATAAACACAGAGATGCAGTGGAAAGAAGACTTCATTTCATTAATAACAAATGACTGAAATATGCTTACAGACATAATGGAAATAAACTAGCTAGGGCGCTGGTAGCTTATCTCTGAGAAGAGATGTGGCTTCTACTCGCATCCATGAGAAGATGATTACAATGAGGCTCTGAAGGCCCTTTTACAATAAACGGGAATGCCAAAAGTCCTTGACATCCAAAAACCTAACCCTGGGAGATGAAGCGCCAAAAGTCATGTGGGCCCCGTTTGGGTAAGTTGGTGCATCAACTTCCCGCGGTCGTAACTTTTGCATACGATCTTCGTTTTAGGCATATGATAGCTCGTTGGAAAGATCTATCTGAGGCCTACAACTCTTGAGACAAAATATCATTTTTCTATGCTATTTTTCAAGAGCAACATACCCAAAAAAAACATCGTCTAGGGCCTCAAAATGGCCCCGGAAGTTCAGGACCTGAAAAACTACTAAAAATAGTAACTGTGCGAAAACTGAAAAACTGAAAGAAGCAATGGTGGGAGTCCAAGTGGAATAGGTGGGTGGCCACCAATATCCACCTAGATCAAGTATCAAGTATCTCATCTCTTCGAGCAAGTTATTTTCAATTATGCAGTTTTACAATTTCAGTTATTTCATTTATTCAATAGAAGTTATTTTTCATTGGTTATATGTTGTTGTTCTCCCTATATCTGTGTTATTGGATTTAGTCTATTAGTCAGTTCATTCTTCTCATAAATCCAAATCATTTACCTTCTTTTCTTCCTTGAAAGGCTTCTTGGTAATGAGGGTGTCGATATGGTTGCACTTTTGACGATTTTTCTTCATTCTACATGTGCATTTACTCTATATTATTTTCAGAGACAATGGAATTCTCTATCTTCCTTTCTTTTTCTTTTATTGTTCTAGAATTGGATATAATACCATCATATTTGGCATGTACATATTCTATATGAAGTTCAACTTCTTCAAGTATCTTCTGGTGACCTTATTGAATCTTTTCTTCTTTCTCCTTTTGAAGCTGCAATGTCACCCCATTTATCAAATTCTGACATCCTTCTTCAACTCTGGATTGCATTTCTGATTTTACCTCATCAGTATTTAGGGATTCCTAAACCTTCTTGCAAACTTTTTCTTCAAATGTGTTGAGCACTCAACACACCCTAAAATGCCTATGTCGAATTTTACTTTTTGGGTATCACTTGATCTTTTGCATTGTCTAATTCGACTCCATTATGAAAAATGTTGCCTTTGCTTATCATTTTAGACTCTCATTAAGTCTTCCAAAGTTTTCTTGAATCTATGAAAACTCATGAATTAAAAAAGACTTAACACTTAAATAAGGAATCAGTAGCCAAAACACTCTCCCCCGACGCGCTCAAATATTCGGCATTGGAAGGAACTAAAGGATGAAAGAAGATCACTCAAAAAACCATAGTCATCGAGCGTCGATCTTCATTGACATCGAAAAAAAGAGGTTTTTCTTTCACGACAAGCATCATATAAGCATATCGTCGATGATCGATCCCCTTAGGCATCGACAAAAGGAGAAGAGATTTAATGTTAATGAAGAAGGCAATGATATCTCTGATAGCTGATACTAGACACACTTAGAAAAATCAGAGTAGACCAAATCGCGACAGACATTCAGACCATGCTAAAGTTTTTCTCCGATCGCCGACTTTCGAAACATTCTGGCATCGATATTTTTTGAGGACGCTAACCCAAAGGAATCTACACGATAGGTTTATCTCCGAACATCGAGCCCCGATACCTTTTCAACATCAGTGATACCAAGCTTAGATTCGAGTGCACAACTCGAATAAAGTACCGAGTTCGACCATTACCCATACGATAAGTCACTGGTATTCAATGTCACGTGTCCTAAGCCAGTTGTACCTCGTCTGCACCATACGATGAAGTCGATCTGCGTTGGAGGTTTTTCGCAGAAGAATATCGACGAAAACACTCATAACACCTTGCTGATCCCCGATCCACCCAATAGGAAAGAGACATAATGGGACGTTTTAGTGCTAGATACGTTGCAATCCGGAACATTTAAAGTACTAATTAATTTCAAATCTTGCATTAGTTCCTAATTTGTGCGCAAATCAAAATGACCATTTGAATTTATCGATATAGCACATCACCCTCTGCGCCTCCACCTCCAACCCACTATGAATTAAATTGGAGATATTCAATGATAGATTCGTTTGAATTTCACTCATCACCCGAATTAATTGGTTGATACGACCGATAACTTTTTTCCGTTAAATATCCTTGAGCCATTGTAAACAAGATCATTCTGTGTGCAAAGGATTTCAGAGAATCTAGAGGAGTGAGACGATCAATTCAAATGCTTCTAAGCCCCCTCTTGAGTATCAAAATACAAAGTTTTGAAAGCGTTACAGGTATGTACCAGTCTAGATTTTATGTGTTTTCACTTCAAATATACATTAGTATCCAATATCGCTCTGTGCGCAGGCCCTAAAAGATTTTATTTCGGTGTGCAGGAACAATGCCTCCAATAAATCTAAACACTAGGTGATTGCTGAGAGCGCCTAGGGAACCAAAGGTGGGATAAGGCTCATCCCGAGGGCCAACAAAACATTTAGAATTTTCTCCTAAGTTGGAACCAGTTATCAGAACATACACCAAAAAGATTTTTTCTCAACCTCCAGCATTTGGAGACATAGAGAAAAACATAGGGGGCAAGGTGGTATTCCATCACTGTGGAGAACTCTTCAAGAAGATCATCCGAGAAGAATTCTCAGAATATAACCTGCACAACGACCCCGACATGAGAAAGCTTGACGATGATTTTTTTCCAAATATCTGACTCTCATGCTTTCACATGGTAGCGAGCAAGACTCCAATGTTCCCCTGTATAGAACTGCTACAATGGCTCATCAACCAAATAAACACACAGAAGTTCTTGATCAACGAAGACAATGGCGAGTGCGTCGGGGTCTTTCTTTCGGTAGAGGTGCAAAATTATTACAAGCTCAGAGACCCGGAAGAACAACTGAACACCAATTTCATCATCAAATTTTATGAGCACCACGACACTGGCCAGGTGATGTCTTCATGGTGGCGAGAGGATAAAAAGTACACAAATTGGACCTTTAGCTAGTACCAAACGACCAACTTAAGGGAGTTGTATATCTATCTAATGTCCCTCATCTGTCGGTTGTATGGGGAGAAAGATTGCTCCAGGTTTTCAGAGGCTTGGATGCCTCTATCTTACATTGTATCCATTTATGGGAGAGGTTTTAACTAGGGTGCCATCATTTCCAAGCAGCTGATCATTTTCATACAACACACTCAGACGCCGAAAGAAGGAGAGAATCAATCCTTTTACATGGCTTCTTATTTATTTGACGTCATCTACGCTACAATTGTTTTTTCTGGAATGAAATTGAGTTGGCACATCTCGAAACTCCTGGTCCATGTATATTTCAGCGTCTTATGGGAGAATAGGTACAAAACATACTAATCCCTTATCTATGATAAATTCATTGCCCGCATTCATTTAATTATTTTCAAGAAAGAGTGTCCAAGACTATCAGTTGTGGCCAAAAAGATGATATCAAAGGTTGGTCACTGGTATCTAGATGAGCACGATACTTATATCAGGGTTTTCGAGGCCACTGGGGCACCACACATTTTACCCGTGCATGTTCCTGGTCGACTAGTGGTAGGAGAGATATTCTACTAGACTATCCTGCAAGGTTACAATGCTGCCCTAGTAAAAGACAAGAAACGGGGATTTATACCTTATGGATTCCATATAGATTTCTAACTAGTAAAAGACACCGCTCAAGCTAATCAGGAAGGACTGAGCCAATTGGAGTTCTAATTCCAAACTGGTCATTTTTGCAAACATGACCCAAGGGGTTTATTCTCAAAGCATGCATCACACGTGTCATCTTCCTGGTCTTACGCTCATGACAAATTCAAAGATTAGGTCTTCATCGAAAATGCCCAATACTGGGAGGAAGTGGTGGCAAGGATGGCCAACCCCAGAATGACCAAGTTCAAAGCCATGAGCCTGGATGAATAGGCATAAATCATATAAAAATTGGCTCAAGGATCCCTCAGAGCCAGAGAGGAAGTGGTAGTGGCCGAAACAATAGAGATTCCCCTGGTAGCCCCGATATAAGAAAGAAATTTCCCTAAGTCTTAGGATGAGCGAGAGAGAGGGTTACTCATGTATGAATAGGCCCATCGGATAATGGAACAGAAGTGAGATAATACAGACCTCATCATTATTCCAGTGCTCCCTGCCAACAACCCAAATGAAAGACAAATAGACCCAAGCGGCCCTGAACTGATAGACATCGATGAAATCGTCGGGTTAGATGACCCTAAATTCACAATTCCACCATCCAGATCGTCAACAGGTGTTTCAGCTCAACGAAAGACAGTTTGGGTATCAGTGGAAACAAGTGCATCAGACCTCCTCTACGAGTTGATAAACATATATGACGACGATGAAAGCCCAGAGGTATCTCTTAGGACCCCTGTTCATATAGAAGAAGAAAAGGGACCTGAGAAAACATCTTCTCTTGTTCCCGATGACCAAATTCAAGAGGTCCCACAGAAAAATAAAGTAGTTGAGAGTGTCCTAGACACTAAGATGCTCGATGTGCTGGAGACATGAACAAAGAGTCCAAAGGATGAGTCAGGGTCAGACGACCCAAAGGAGGAAACCCTTCAATAGGAAATCAACACTTCAACGACTGATGAATAGGTAAGTATTGATTATATCCTTGATGCCTCTATTTCACTCGGTACCCAAACCCTTTATGAGTGACAAACATAAGTTGAACCTTCAGAGCACTACGAGGAAGTTCAAGAACCCAACATTGAACAAGTGTACACCAACGAAATTCTGGGAAACACACTCAAATGGGGGGATCAATAGATTCCTGAACCCATGGACGAAGTAGCCGACATACATTCCACATCTTATGATCGGAGCAAGAAGGATATAGTCCATAGAACCACCAAGAAGAGGAAGATCACTTTAGATCACTCCATCCTCATCACTATTGAGGAACATCTAATCAACACAGAACATTCTAAGATGTCTGAACTCATCGACGCAGGGATGGAAATTACAGATGCAAACTTGGACATATCTAAAAGAGATGAAAATGAGTTGGTCGTCGCCTTAAAGGAATCATAACATTTGCGCCACTTTGTGAAGTATTACAAGGACACCACACAGGTCGTGGTGTACCTAAGAAATGAATTCAAGGAGGCCTACAACAATTTCACAGAGGAGTGACACCTATTCACAACAATGATAACCGAGCTCCAAGAGGACACCCTAATGGCAATTGCAACGTGCAAAGATATGGAGTGGTGGTACGAGAAAGTAGAGAAATCCTTAGAGAGAGTCGCCTACATTAGTGTAGTCCAATAGGGCAGAGATAAATAAGAACATGACATTCAGGTGTTGAACGAAAGAAATACTGATCACATAAAGAAATCATCCGAGTACTAGGTAAAAATGGTTCGGGAACCCACCAAGAAATCCAAGAGAAATGGGCCAGGTGTGAGAAAAATTGGGTCAAAATAAAAAAGGAAATGAAGGAAATCAAACTCCCCAAGTTTGACACACCCGATGACTTCGGTGACTTGTGCGACGTAGTCAAATTGCACATCGAGCAAGACTCAGCATGGGCCGAAGAACTAGCAAAGGTGAAAAACACAACACCAGGTCAAGTGAGATAGTTTATGGAACATTCGTTCAAAGCTTGGGCTATGCTGCAATAGTTAAGTACCAGTTTGGTGAAGTATCGGGCACATGCGGTAGAGATCAGAGAGATTTACACGGCCCCGATGGAACATCATCGATTCCCATATGCCAATACCTTCGAGGAGTTGCTCATCCAGTGGTCGGAGTATGATAAGAGTCACCCTTTTAAAGTGATATCTTGACATGACTCTTAGACAAATTGATAGGAAAGAATGCCACATGGCGAATTTTGTTTTACTTCTCTGCACTTTAGCCGTTATTTTCAGTTAATTTTATGTTATAAATAAGAGCATTGACCGATTAGTTAGAGGTCGATGGTTGTTTCAAGAAACTCTCATTTCTGGTTTTGTTAAGAATGATTTTGGAGTTGCCTTTAATTGAGAATTCCTTATGGACCAAAGACAAGTTTATGTTTTCATCAAATGCATGTATGATTGGATGTGAAGAATAACTATTTCCTATTCCATCTCATGAATGGATGCAGTACCGAGTAAGATCTATTAAATCTATTGATAAGTTATCACATGCAATGCTTTACAGTTCTTTCTTTAATGATGAAAATGAATCTTTGTGTTAGTATGTGATTAATGATTAGAGTTGAGAAAATTATTTTTCTTACCGTTGTTTATCACATGCATGTTTTCTTATGATAATTCGTATCTCAGTCAATAACTTGAATTTTCACATGGTTAATGTATTAGTACTAGGCCTGTGGTATATGATCATTGTTTTCATGCTAGTGTGTAAGGGTTATCCCAAGACCAACCTCTCCTCTAGTAGTTTGAATTTGTTCCCATTTGTTTCCTTGTTGTTTTATTCTAGATTTCCATCTTACCTCAGTCACACCAAAAAGAAAATACAAAAAGAGAACTTCTGAATCGAAGAAGAGGCCTTCATAAGAAAATGTAAATCATGTCTTGCTTCATCTAGTACCTTAGTCAAGGATATACCACCAGCTACCAACTTCACCATTCAAATAAATACCTACCAAAGAAGGAGTCTTGCAATTTTTCCTTATCATTTTCAACCATTCCCTATGACCAATTTCATCTTTATCTTCATCTCCACTAAATATAGGTATTGTCATTGGTTCTTAATTGAGGTATACTATAATACTCAACTTACGACTTCAATATATTAAGGATAGTGATCTAAATTATCTATAATCCTTGCTCGAATATAATAATATATGTTTTCTCTCTCCAATGGTTTTTGAATTAGCTCAATCAAACATACCAATCAAAGGTTATGATAGCTTTAAGTGACATACCTTTGAAAACCATGATTTGGAGTTTTTCCTCCTAGCTAACCTTCCTTCTGATGTATCTCTGCAACTTAGGCCCTTTTGAGTCTGAAATTATGACCTATAGTTCTATGAAATGTCTTCCTTTCAATCCCACACGTCTGACTAAAATTGGATGTGTCAAATGAAAGTTATGTTAACTTTCCAAAGCCCTGCGTATCTTTTGTCTTTCCAAGAGAGTGAACGTGTAAAATGTGACACGTGAACATTATTTCGTTTCTATTTTTGTAGATAATACTGGAAATACTATGGAATGTACTTGTTTCAATTGAATTTGTCTCATAGAATTTAGATCTTCTATGAAGAAGTTATGATTGTTTTACCTAGAAACATGTTTTATAATAGTTACAGGACTATTCAAAAACCCTAGCTTGCACAGATTCTATCACTGAAATTACAATGAACCAGAAGCTTAAATTAATACCATATTTACTCTTATAAGTATTCTCAAAACCCACTATGTTTCATCTTTTGAAGTGGCTCCTAGAAAATGTTATAGAGAAAATTCAAAAATGACTTTATTGAGGAAGAAAAACCCTAGGATCGATGCTCTGATACCAAATGTAATGAGCCAAAATATTAAATTATCATAACTGAACCAACTCCAATGGTTCATTTTTCTCTATAAGACACCCATTTAGGGAAACTATCCCTATGTTGATTTTCTAGAATGCATCTCTCACATTAACTAGTTGGTTCTTGAATGGGAGGCAAACCTTCAACCATTTTTTTCTAATGCAAGATTTTTAGACCACCAAAATGTAGATGACCAAGTCTAAGATGCCAGAACCAAAAATCTTATGAACATGTTTCCTTTTTGGAAAGAGAGACATCTCTTCTATCATAATTCATGGAAAGAGTATACGTTCTATTCTTCGTCATATTCACCCTAGCAATCAACATCTTACTGGGAGTTTTATCATATATGAAACAACCATTCCCCTTAAATATTACATCATACCCTTTTTTAGTAAGTCGGAGAACACTAATAAGATTATATTTCAAACCTGGGGCATAATACACATCTAGCATGTGCCTTTTCTTACCTTCTTTGGTTTAGATGTTGACCATTCCTTTTCCCATGACTATTGGAATATTGTTTGACCCCAACTTGACTTTAGTACTTATTGAATCATCTAGATATGCAATTAATATTTTGTCTCATGTCATATGATTACTACATCCACTATCTAACAATAAAATATCATTAGAAGTCTCTTGAGAAGCATTACATGTAATAAATAAAGAGTCTTCATCGTTCACAGTGGTGTTAGAATAATTTTCATTCTGTTTAGTAAGATCATCCTTCTTCTTCCTACACTCATGTGCATAATGACCTATCTTGTTACAATCTAAACATTTAACTTTAGATTTGTCATACCTTTTATTTGGTTGTGAGCTTATGTTACTGCTCCCCCTTAATGTATGAGGATTTTGATCTAGTCTCTTTTCTTTCTTTGAACTATCCCTTTGGTTGTTTCTTTTGTTTCTTTGGTCCTTTCCTTTTGACTTTCATCCTCCTCTAACTCTTGAGATCGAAACTTGAGATATGAATGCATTTTCCAAGGAATTATCATATGTGTTCATCCTAGATTCACGGGATAACAAGGATCCCAACAACTCATCTACTGATAGCTGTGCCAAGTCCTTAGACACTTCAATGGCTATGACCACTAAACTAAAAATCTTAGGTAAGGTTCTAAGAACCTTCTCTACCACTCTCTAATCTAGAATCTCTTCATCGTTCATCCTTAATTGATCTACTGTGTTCATGAATTGAGTCATGTATTGGCCTACTAACTATGACTCCTTCATCTTCGTGTTGTCAAAATTCTTTTGTAAATTTTACAACTTCATTGTCTTTACCTTGGTAATACCCTAATTGTTGGTCTCTATGATGTCCCATGTTGTATTTGAGATTTTTTCCACTGATATCTTGGGAGATATCCTTTCATCTAAGCTATTTTGGATAAGGTAGAGTGATTTTTTATCCTTCTTCCTCCTATCTCCGAGATGATCCTTTTGAGCACTGGTCAAATATCACTCGGTTGTGTGATTAGATGGTTGTTGTTATAACCCTAATTTGCACCAGACATGCTTACCTGGCATCAAGCCATCTCATATGCCTTCTTTGCCAAGCCACTACTGAACAACTATTCTAAAAATCTCCCTTTTTAAAGATACATGCTAGATGACCCACTACAGCATGCGTGTATCTACATTGTCCATGCTAGCTAACCCACTACAGCCCGTGTGTACCTACAAAAGAACGAAAAATGGAAAGTTGTTGATGGAACACACAGTTTTGGGTAAGTTAGCTAAACCTTTCAGCCATGCATAGTCGGTCATTCGATCAAATACCTAGCCCTTTATAGCATATAAAAGAAGGGGTAGGGGTCCCATTTGAAAGGAGGAAAATCATAGTAAAGAAACTCTACCCGAATTTGTATTCCCTTTGCCCAAGATTCTGCAACCATTTTGTGATTTCAACGAAGAAGAGAAGTAAGTGTGTTAGCAGT